>BEXV01000461.1:191153-207481 GCA_003118195.1 Hemicentrotus pulcherrimus | reverse complement strand
AGGAACATTTGTTATCTGATGTTCTTCCACCCCTGCATAATAACAATGATAACGCTCACAAATGATTTTTTACCTGTTCCCATAACTCAACCTTCTCTTTAAACTAATTTGTAAGATCTGTCATTTTGACTTACTTACAGAAATACTGTTTTTCCCCTCCCTTCCATATTTTTCCTTTTTAAACTTTGTGGCAGAAATGCGAGGTAGAAGAGAACAATTGTTAAGTTTTCTTTGGAACCTGAATGGCCTTTGTTGGCTTTCCAAGCAAATCAACAATACGGAGATTGACATGCCATTAGAGTTTGGTTGCTGTTTTTAAACCAACAGTTTGACTTCAGAGGGGTGTAAAGAAATACTAGCAAAGTTTGCATGTAATGTGGATTTTGGACATGAATAGAAACTATGCTTTTCTCTCCATTTTAAAGGATGTAGTTAACTTGAAGTGCTATGTTTCTACACATAGGATTTTGGTGAAATGCATTAGCGAACCTCTTGAGAATGTGGTGCGGTTCTGAAAACTAAATGCCTTGAGAGTGGATTAAATCAAAGATGCAAATAGATTTCAAATATTTGGACAAAAAACATTGTCATATAGTCCTTCAAATAAAATAAAGGAAGAATTCATTTTTGGAATGCCCTTTACACAACTGGAAAAAAAAAACCATATAAAAAATGTCAGTGTTTGCTCATTCTAATTTTGTGGATGAGTAGTGTACAAGCGTGATTAGTAGCTGCTCAGCATGCAATCATGTGGAAGCGAGGAGAGTCACTTGACCAAATAGTACCATAGTTTTGAGAGCAGGTATTTACACTGCTAAAGTCTGTGAAATTACAGCATGCGTTTAGAAACCACACTCGAGAGGTGGATTTTTAGATTTTGGTATTCGTCCTGACGTAACACCGATGTGAGAAAAATCAATGATTTTTGCTTGCAGTGTAAGTCAGCTTTAGACAGAAAGGAATGATATGTCATACAATTTTGAACTCAGAATAGTAGTCTTTGAAAAATCCTGATAACATTTAGGCATTTTCTATTTATACTTGTTATCATCTTGGGAGGAGAGGAGGGGGATAGGTGAACTAACAGCTCTGGGATACATGTAATTGCATATTATTTTGTCAATGGTCCGTGCACTGATTGCATTCAGGCTTGTTCCAGAATTCATCATTTATAATGCTTCATTTATTTCAAATCCAAATGGAACATCAACTTATATTGATTTCATTTTAAGCCATAATTGATTAGAATTAAGAACCTATATTTGTGACGATAAAGATCTGTGTATAATTCAGAGGGGAGAAAAAGGCCTTCTAGTTATTGTATAGTCTTCATAACCCTTGTAAAGCATACTTTTATCATTTAAAAAAGTGGTGAATAAGAGGGTACATATTTCAATAATAAAAGTGATACAACCTTTGCTGCTTTTAATTCCCATTTTCTCTTCTAAAAGACACATTGGAGATGTGCACTGCCTCATTTGATTGTGTTGACAAAAAACATGTGGACTTGTTTTTACTCTGAACTACTAAATATGATTCTATGTAGATGTGATTTGACTTGTATTGCAAGCATGATAAGCATGACAAGTTCATGCATGTTAGTGTTGCCTCTATTAGTTGATCTGAAAACACACAAACCTTCATCAATGCTTATTGCAAGTTCATAGAGAGCAGCTGGGATATTGACTACAAACCATTTTTCTTAGTTTGTAAGACTTCCATCCCGCTTCTGATATATTTTTCATATGATGAAATTAAAACTCATGATTTATTTGAAATCACAAACAATAGGAATGTTCATTGTCATATATGCACCTAAAGGCCAACTGTACTCATTGACTAGGAGAGGCAACCTAAGAATATGATTTATTGTATAGATGTGACCCAGGCACGTGATGTTAGTGATAATCATTCTCCCATTGAAGGCAGTGAAAGAAGTCGTTGTTTAATTTGACAACCCATATCACTGTAAAATATCATTTATGAAGTTCTATTTTTAAAATGAAGCAGAGAACTGCTGAACACAGGTTCACAAGTGTTGTTGATGCTTTATGATGATTATGATCATATTGTTTATAAGGTCATGGTCAAGTTGACAATCTACATTCTTTCAATGCTATTGATTTCAGGTGAATGTACTAGCTAAGATATTATTACCTCTGAGACATTAACTGAACTAATACTTCTGGGAGGGAGTGCACTGTGTATAATGACAGTTTTCTCATTCAACATTTAGTGTGCTGAGAGCCAGAATGTCTTTAACTCTCATGGTATACCACATGTCCTTCTGACTGTGAAACGATGATTTATATGGTGTAACTATAATGAATAGGTTCACATGATAGGTCATAGCATTAAAGTTTAGGTCAAATATGGGATTTAAACTTGAAGGTTTTGCCAACTTCAATTTTTTGAAATTACAACGATGCCCTACAAACATATTCAGCGTTTGCCCCAGTAAATATATTAACAAACGGTATATGATGAAGATGTGCTGTGTTCGAATGAATAAGTGGATACACAAGCACACATAATTATGTATGCATGTAGATATTTACAGGTGACTAATTGTGTAAGACAAAAATATTGAAGAGATGTACAAAGAACTTTTCCCATGCATTCAAGCTGTAGTTTTTGTCAGTCAGCTCGGGCATTTTTAATAAAAAGGAAATTTTTGATGGGAATTACAAATACTGAACCACCTGCTGAAAAGTGCGTAGAACTTTATTAGCAAGATTGGTCTTGAGACTTCCCTTCTCTGGGTAGATTCAACAAACCAGGTTCAATACACCCATACACCCATTCTCTACATTAATAGTTTTGCTTTGCTATTGTTAGATGAGTGTTTGCTTTTTTAAAGAATTCATTGCCACAATTGTAATGAAACTTGTTGAAATCGATGGGTTGGAGGATAGAATGAGAGTGAGTACTTCAAGAGGTCTCTTGCTAGGTAACACCTGATTAAATATATCAATATTTGGCAGTACCGGTAACCTATATTCATCAAAACTTTGGATTTTTCCCCGTTTCTTCACACAATCCCTCCCCCCTTCTCTCTCTCTCGCTCTCTCTCACTCTATTTCTCCCTCTCTCTCTCCTTCCATCCATCCTTCTCTCTCTATCTCACTCTTAACTCTCTTCAGTCTTATCTAAGGTTAAAATGAAGGCAAGTGGGAAAAGGAGGACAGTTCAAATTGGACCTTTTAGGTTATATTTGTATGTAGACAAACTTCTATTTGCCTGTTTTTCATTTTTTTTTTTGGTCCTACTTTGTCAGGTTTAGAGAAGTGTGATTGATATGGTATTTACATTGGTTTGTGTCTGCTGCGCCTGTATGAACACTCTTGAGCCCGGTCATTCTAGCGCTCTTCAATATAGCCTTTTCACACAAGGGAAATTATTGCATAGAAAAACATTATATAAAGAAACACACATACGGTAAGAACCATGTAATGGGAGGGCCATTACACTGGTTGCATATAATATGAATTATAAAGAGAATTTCATTTTGGAAGGGAAAGGTACCATTGTCTGTAATTATCATGCTATAAGTCATTCCCATGGCAATTCTTTTAAGTTCTCATATGAAACAATGTCCAAACTTTGGTGTCGACAAACTTTGTATTGCTGTACAATATTAACCCAAAGAGATTCTCTTATTACCATACACCTATAGAGTCATCTGACATAAAGTTAACTTTCTTCCAAGTTTGCAAGTAGGGAGTTAATTTCACCTTATCCCATCCTTTCATGAATTGAAAAATTGCCTTACTTTGTATTGATTTTCAGCCTGTTAACTTTAAAAAGTACCGGTATTGGAAATCTGGAGTGCTGAACAAATGATTTGTGTTTCTTTAACCCATAATTCATTGTAGATCTTGGGTGTTTTTGAACATTTTTGTACTGAGTTGGGGTGAAAATGTAGTTGAGGGGCTGCCAAACAGAATAAGTTCTAATGATGTTTTATTATGAACTAATGTGTTTCTGGATAAGCAACATATGATTTTAATTGAAATTAGACTCCATGTACATGGAGACCCAAAGCTACATTTAGTATGTTAGCATCACACTATTTATTACAATATATCAAATCCCCACATTGTTTAAGAGCCAATCACCATTAAGGTTTCTGCTGTGGGTTTTCGATAGATGAATTTTGATTGGTTGAAGAGCATCCTCATGAATAAGGGTGAAGTTTTTAGGCAACAGATCTGCCCCAGCACTAATTTTTTTCTTGCAATCCATCCATCCATCATCACAATCAACCATGCATCATCTTCTCCCAATATTTAGGTTGAGATGTCTGCTCTTGGCTGTTGCTCTAGCTAGGCTTTTCTCTCCTTTTGTACCCCAGGATTTACTCTGTTTTGCCGAGCATCACTTTCCATGGTCACTAACCTCTTTACAGAATCATAAGATATTTGGTAAGAAAGGACATAGGGATGCCAGCCTGCCTCCATCCCATCCTCTGTTCCTAACACTATAAAACCTTTCTTTGGAATCAGTTCAAATTTGGAAGAGAGGGGTAGAGGGTGATAGATCGCCCCTCCAGTACCCCCCTCCACTTCCCTCTTTCTCTGGATGTTAGGGGTACTTGAATGCCCCCAAAGCCACATTTCCTTCAGAATTGGAGCGTTTGTGATGGAGAGAGGTATCAGAGCCTACATGTAAATAGCACCTCCTCTCCTTCCCCCTATTCTTTCTTTTACTTTTTTTTGTATATATATTTTTGAATAACTTTTTGACTGTAAGTTACATAAGTTTAATTTACAGCTCCCCCCTCCCTACCTTCTTTAGAGGTCCTGTTATGTAGTCATTTGAATAGTTCTTAAAAGGTGCAATATTATGATCACATATCACCTTTTTGGAACAATTTACCATGAGCTTGCAATTTAGATGAGACTTTATTTTATCATTTTATGTTAAACATTACCTGGTGCATTTAAAATAATACAGAATATTCTAGGGCTAATGTTCTCAGGAGCTTCATTATAAAAATGCAATCCCAACCCATACCCATACCCTACAAAAGTTCATCATTGCAGTCTCCCTCAATGTCTACATTTTTCAGTTTCCGTAATTGTTTCTTATCATATTCAAATCTTGGATGAATCCAGACCTTCCAAATATTTATGAATATAAATTGGATGAAATCTATGATATGAATAATGAAATAATCCTTCCTGTTGCCCTTCCCCTCTGCAAAATGATGCTAGCTATGCCTGTCGTTGAGAGTGACCTTTTGATTTCACCTCAGGCTCCTCACATTAGTAGTGATCAATGGAATCTTATTGATATTTGTTTGCTGGTTTTGGGCCAATTCTTATGAATTTCCAGCCTCAGGGTAGCATATTGTCATCTCTAATGGTGATGAGAGATAGCATGTAGGTTACATGTATCTTTTATGTGGTTAGATCAGGAGATTTAGTAAAGGTACTGTTTAATGCTACAAGTACAAAAATGAAAGAGACTGTAGTGCACTTAAATAAATCCATTATTATAATAATAATGATAAAAACAGTGCTTATAAAGCGCTTACCACCAAAGTCTTTAAGTGCAATAACAAACAAAATACAATGATGAAAAATTACATGCATTGCTTGTTTTATTTTTTCAGAAACACATTTTTAGGAAATTCTTCCTTTGCAGTGAACTTATTGGGCATAATATCCATAAGATGCAATTACAATTCCATTATCATTTATCATTATCAGTCAAGGTATATTGTGATTATACATCAAGACTTTGCAATGAAGATGGCTTTTGAGGGTAGGTACACTTCAAAAGATTCAATTGGTTCGTTGACAAATGTTGATCTTTCAAGTGACTTCAGTAAAATTTGAAATTCCAGAGGGGGTGCTAGGTTGATCCACTCTAGTTGGTATTTGTTTACCACCCCCCCCCCTATTTTGCATTCCTTTGTGTACGATGTAGCCTTATTCCATGTCATTTGCATGTAGCAGCATACATGTATTATGATTGCTAAATCAGGAAAATTAAACATCAATTGGATCTCGGTTGCTTATATGTCTTATGGTCCTAGAAATATTCTACAAACAATAAATTTTTATAACCCCAAATGCTAGAGAGAAATGACTGTTGGAAGTATTTATAATCATATTCTTGAGGTTAGCAGTGAAAATAATTGCTGATTTCAGAAAATTTTAAAATCAGCATTACTGATGGTCTGTGGTATAAATTGTCAAAAAGTTATGTCAATCATTGATAGCAGACTTTTTAAAATAAAAGGCAGATAAGTAGAGATATCTTACTGTGTAATTGATATAATTAATGCTTGAATCATGGATGTTCTAATGGGACAGTCAATGCATGAGATGAATGGATGATACTACAAAAAATATCTCACTATCAGTCTGTTCCAATCTAAAATTATGAAATAAAATTAGAGCAACTTATTTATGATATTGTAAGTGTGAGAGAGGCTCACACAAACACTGACAGAGTGACAGAGAGAGACAGAAGGGAAGAAAGATATCCTCAGTTATATTGGGATGTTTAGATCATTGCCTCAAAACATGAAAACAGGGTAAAGCAATGAACCATACTTCAAGAACATTTGATGATGAACACTCAAACGAAAGTACCATTGGCTAAACGTGATAGGAAGGTTAAGACCACATCATTGGATGATGAGTTCTTTTTTTGACAAATTTGTCCCCCATCGGCATGGCAGATTTCTCTCCCAGCATGAAAATGATTAGGAAAGCATCATATTGCAGACTTCAGAAAAATATGATCTGCCGGGGAGCATTTTCCAAGCAAGTTTCATGGGGAAACCTGTGTGGAGGATAGATGTGAAGAGACAGATAATTGGCTGCTATTTGAACAGCCGCTAGGCACATCTGAGCTGCACAGTAGGACCAGATGAGTTGATGGTTAGGAGGTTAGCTAGCTCTCCCACGGGGTGCAGAGAAACATGAAGATAGACAGGATGAGAGAAACAGAGTTGGAGAGAAAGAAGGGAAGAGACGGTTAGATAGGAGACAGGGACTGTGCAAGAGTGAAACATAGAGGAGAGAAACAGAATTATATGTAAAGAGAAAGAAAAAATACTTCAAGAGAAATCCTTAAGAGAGAATCCAAGAGTTAAGAATGACCTAGCTTTATCCCGTCTAACACTCTATTCCATAATTGTTCTCTGGTTTACATTCATCCAATTATATTAATCTTAAAGATTTAGACCAGTAGTGGTAAAATCGCGCTTCAAGGGTTTTGGGTGCAATATATCTGTTCAATATTGTTTAAATATTGCCTTCAGAGATTTAGATGGCAATACTTCAACCTAAATTTGCCAAAAAGCAGAAATATATGCCCGAATGATAAAGTGGATTCGCGATATCTATCCAGGCCGGATCAATATGATAATTTACCAAATATATCAATTAGTAGGCGGTTTTCCGGCAAAATTTGTATCATCACGTATTAGTCAAAACATATTCTTTCACGTGATTGGTAAAAAGAGCTTCCATTTCATTTTCTGAGAGGGAGGGTGGCGTTTCCAAAACTGGTCTATACCCTTTAAGGATATCTGTATTTAAAAAGTGAGAAGATAGAGAATCATTTGCTCCTTTTCTGTGGAATAAGTTACCTCTTTTTCTTCAAATTGCTAATACCCTTCAAACATTCAAAACCGTCTATGGATGTAGTTCATCCATGACGAAAATTAGGACCGTCAATGCTTATTGCCTGCAATTCATATTCATAGTTCAACTTTTTTCAATAGACCATTTTTTTAATGTAATCAAATTTAATGCACAATTCTTTGTTTGGTGCCTCGTTACAAATTATTTCATGCCTTGTTATAAATAATTTCATGCACCTGTTACAAGTAGTCAGAATGCAAATCGCATATATTAATTATTGCTAGGTAGGACAAACATTATGAAAATGGCCAATCGACTTAATGGTATATGTCTATATCATGTTGATTAAGTGTGTTGTAGTATTTAATTTAATTATTTTTCAGACACCTCAAGCATCTCTGAAGATGGATATGTGTTCTTGTTATTTTTGTCATTATTACCGGTAATGTTTGTTAAAGGTAAAGACCAGTAATGGTCATGCGATTGCATTAATTGTGAAAGAAACGTTGTGGAATCGATCAGAAAAGGTTGATCATCTAGCATCTAGCATCTGCAAGGTTCTGGAATCATCAAAATGATAAGAAATTTCGCCCATTCTTCTTTAAGTTACAAGCACTATACACAGAAAGATGTATATGGGACTACCCTATATCTCTCACAGACCATGAGAGAAACAAATTTACCAAATATATGAATTAGTACAAGTAGGCGGTTTCCAGGCAAATTTTTTATCATCATGTATTATTCAAAACATATTCGTTCACATGATTGGTAATGAGAGCTTCCATTTCATTTTTTGAAATTGGTGCATTTCCAATACTGGTCTTTACCTTTAAGTAACAGGGGGACAAAAAAGAATTTGTAAATGGTAAGGGAAAGCTTTATAAGAGGGATAATGCAAGAGAGAATGAGAGAAGCATGAAGAGTATGGATAGGGATAAAAACTGAGTTAGAGGTATATACCCCTTTGATTTCCAGAGTGACACTCAATGGGGAAGTAATCTATTTGTAAAAATGATAGATCCTGTCCATGAATTAACATCCCATGAGCATGATGGGATTCACAAGCATATGAACCCAACAATGTTTCTTTACTTCACCTCTAAATTTATCATATCTTCTTTCTTTCCTTTCATATCTCTTTAACGTTTATTTATATCTCATTCTGTTTCTATCCTTCCATTTGTAGCTCTAGGTTTTACCTCATCCTATTATTTTTCTTTCATTCCTATGTATTTTTCTGAATATTTTTTACCTTTATACTTTTCTTTGTTTCCCTTCTCTCTTTCATTTTATCTCCTTGTTGTATGAATCTTTTGTTTTCCCTATCTCCCTTTTCTAACCTTTCTGTATGGATTTCTTTCATTTCCCTTCCTTGATACTTTGTTTAATTTCCTCATGAATATCTTTGTTTTCTATTCTTTCTATCTTTCTTTATGTATTCCTCTTCCTATCTTTCCTCATATGTTTTTGATTTACCCTTTTTTTTCAATTTCTCTTTTTATCCTCCCCTACGTTTTTTTTTCTTCTGTTTTTTTTTCTTCTTTTCCTGTTCTCTGTTTTACTTTCCACTTTCCTTTTTCATAAACTTTTTTACATTTCTTTGGTCTTTAATTATTTGTTATGTATTTTTAAAATCTCTCCTTTCGTCCTCTTTGTCTGTTACTGCATGTATTATTGTCTACGTAGAAAAAAAAACCTTGATGGCAAACTACTCTAGAGGAAAGTAGAAAATCAGAAAAGTAGACTGGTGAAAATTTGAATGAAATTGGACAAATAATAGCAAGTTGTGAATCTTTAGAAGTTCTTATTAGGTCCATGGTTTATCTATGTCTGTGTTTTTTCTATCATTTCTTTTAATGTGCCTATCTTTTTCCTTACTACTTTCCTTAAGTATAGTTAGGGTTGGAATATCCTGCATAGTTTTGCATACCCCCAAATGTGGACAATTGTGTGAGTATACTTCAAAATATAAGTTTCCTTCTGGAAACAGAAAGATAAAGTACTTTAACCACCCACCCCCTGAGTAGAGGTCCATTGGGACTGCTTAAGACTAGTACTTTCCTCCATTTACCCCTTCAGCCCAATCTTAGTACCCTCACTCGCTTCTTTGAATAATCAGCCCTCTCTAGAGCAATACCAAGGATAGAATACAACATTTGGCATGGTATTCCCACTTCTGTCTCTGATGCTGAAAGCATTTTCATTATCAAACACTTCAAACTCCACACAGAGCTATAAAATAATAGACCACTGAGATGTGTGGGTGGATGATCATAGAGGGAAGCTTATGAGTAGTTTAGTTTGAGTTATAACGAGAGTCTGATCTGGTATGAGGCTACTAAATAGACTTTGTGGATTGGATGAGGAACAGGAGTGTTTGAATTGTGAAATGAATATCATTGGGGGCAGTAGAAGTCTGTTGTCAGAAAGCAATCTTCTCTATTTTTCACAAATGGTTAATTTACAATAAGGAGGAGGAATGAGAAGAGAAAGAGAGGGGTTAGAAGAGAGAGAGAGAGAGAGAGAGAGAGAGATAAAGTGAGATTGGGAGGGGGAAGGAGTGGAGATATAGGGATGAAGCAAAATGAGAAACAGGAGGGAGGATGTGAGAAGAAAGGTGATGCAAGAGAATAAAGAAAGGGAGGGATTGAAGAGATAGGGAAGAAGCATAGATTGGGATAGAGAGAGAGTAAAACAGAGGGAGAGAGGGATGGTGCAGAGAAGGAATGCGAAGAGATAAAGGTGGCAAAAGGGAGAGGGATGGGGAGAGAGAAAGGAAATGAGACTGAAGAAGAGGATTTAATGGAAAGAGAAACATTAAGCAGAGATGCATGTACATGTAGGTAGATACATAGAAGGGGAAACTAATATTGTTGATACACCTTGTGAGACATCAGACCACTCAGGCACTATTTGACTTACTTCTTCAACATCTTCTGTAGATATAGTGTGATGAGTTAAGATGTATGTAGCTATGGTGACATGATGTTAACAACTATTAGGGTTTCATGATTTATTTTAAATCCAGGGCTGTATATTTTGTTTTATAGATTATGTTAGTATTTATCTTTTTGACATGGTCGTGAATGTAATGATCTTTTCATTATAAGGGTGATTCCTTATGTCTTACGGGACATTTAAACAACATTGTTTAGCCTTTAAAGAAAAGGAATCACTAGGGGGTTCCTTGAAGATATGACTTCCAACTATACATTTCCTTTTCTCGGCAAGTTAGAGCTGAAATTATCGTATGACTTACGGGGCACAGAAAAGTGTGTGATTTTCTTGAAATTTTAGTTTATGATACAAGTTGCTTTGAAAAATATCACTGAAAAAATATACTCAATGGACAGTCTAGCTAATATCTTCAGGACGACATATCTTGCTGGGCATCTCTTGACCTAACATATCAAAATCCTAGTGTTTCTCCTTTAGAATAAACACAATCTAACAAATTAACATTAGAAAAAAGAGGTTTGAATCTTCTTATATTATAAAATGGCAGTACCGGTATGTATGGAAATATTTTGTAAGGGACAAAATATGTCATACGGGACAACTTCAATGCATTCATACAGTTAAGCATGTCTTTTCTGATCTTTTGTTACAATGACTTTAAAGGGACTTGGTAACATTGTTCAGATGAGAGTAAATAGTGCTTAGGTAGTAAATTCAATGCTAGGTGTAACAATTAAAGAAAATCTGAAAGTTTGGGAAAGATTTTAAAAATTGGGAAAAACTTATGTGATCGTTTCCTTAATTCTCCCAACTATATTATTACAATTCAATTACACTTTAGGTGAATGTAATGAATGTAAGCAATGAATTGGCGTTATATACCATTCCAGACATTTAAGTGTTGATTTTAAAATTAAAGATTTTAAAAAGCCTGTCCTTTGTCTTATTTTCATGGAAAAACGGTTGGGAGAATTTACTGTTAGAGGGTGTCGCACAGTGACGCCTTCAAAGATAACCATAAATATCTTTGTGGTTTGAGAAATTTTTCAGCATTTGTTGCATGTTGGAGGGTTAGTACAAAGGTTAGTACAGTAGAAGGAAGATAATAAGTAACATTTCATACAAAAACTATGCAGTTTTTTCATCAACCTTCAACTATGTTACAGAGTCACCTTAAGACCTCATTTTCCCAGTTTGAAAACTTTACATACTGGTAATTAGTATTCATAACTGAAGTCTTTTTACTTAATATATTCATCATGAGCAATGGTCAACATTATGATGTTAAATCGCAGCACTTGACCGTACTCATAAGACAGAAATAAACCCCATTATTTCATGGTCTTCTGTGTGTACAATATCAGATTCCAATTCACCTGTACAATCATACCGGATTTACAGTATGACTAAGACTTCATGTCTGCACAAAAGCCAAGATGCTCAGAGTTTACACACCTTTACTTTTCATTTTCTCGCCATTTTTATCCCTTTTCTTCTGGTGTGCATGCATGGATTTTAATGGTGAGTCATAGTTATCAGATAGCATTCATAACTAGCAGAACAAATATTGCCACTTGACTCATCATTAGGCATACATATGTGAACAAAATGAGAAACGAAAGAACTAAGTAATGATTTTTTTTTGGTTCAGAAATAATACTTGCATTGTTTGTTAACAATCAAAAGTGTTTGTTTTTTAATCATAGCATACATGTGTCTGAGAAAGAAATAGAATTGATGTAAGACTGTAGACTTTCATTCCGTAAATGAATTGGCTCATTTTCTTTTCTTTGCATAGAAGCTGTCAGTTTTGGGCCGTTTTATTAAAGGCAGTAAGGCATTAACGGATATATTTTATCACAGAGTTAAAAGCCTATTGCTCTGAACAGATATGTATGTTTTGCTATCTACCTGATGCAATGAAAGTTGTTATTCCCATATGACTTGCTATGGGTGCATGTGTGATCAGTTACACTTCATGGAAAGGACAGCTGGACAGTCACCAAAAATGCAAGAAAATATGTTATTTTTCAAATGTGTGCATGCAGATAAAAATGTGGCTTGTAGCGAAAAATGAAAATTCAACTAAGAAGTAAATTACATATGAATATATTTACAAAATAAGAACAATCTGTCTTGATTGGACTGCTAATTAATTAGTCATAGGGAGAAAGACTTGGCCCTATATTTACGAGTACTTTTTCAAGAATATGTAAGAAAAAAAAAAAGGAGGCATATAGACCAAGAACCATGTTTTGGAGAAGGCCAGCTTCAGAATATTGCTCCTAACCTCAGGCCTGGGAGATGGGTAAGATTTATCATTTCATACATCGTACCTTTTATGGTCTTGTTCATTTAACATCATTCTCAAATTCCATCTTTGGAATTTATCCAGTTTGTTAATTTGAATAATCGTTCCTCCAAGGCTGAGGTTTCTAAAGGAGACAAAGCTATGGTTTATAACCTGACATACATGAATGTAGCTTGGTACTCTAATGCTTCAAATATTATTTCACCAACCATTCTTTGTCTGTTGTCAAGTTTGGTCCTGGAGATTAGGTGTTATCTTAGTGTTTATAGTATAGCCTAATCAGGGTATAGAGATGGCACATGGACGCAGATAGTATAGATCAATCTTCTGCTATGAACAGTCAACAACTGAATCATTCTTACCCTTGTAAAGTTGACTTCTTCTTCTTTTTAAATTCCAGAATGAAAGGTAGACTGCATGGTTAAAATAAGGCTTTTGTTAAATAGTTTTAGACCAGATGTAAGCTTTAATAATTATGTCACATACTTTCAATGGTTGTAGACGCTTGTGAGGAACTCTTCCTTACTTGCAACTACAGTGTGAGTCAAAAAAAGTTTACACCTAGAAAATTGCTAATTATTTTATAAACCATCTATGAACAGTAACTTATCATACATCTTATGAAAGAGTGTTTTATCCCAAATCATTTAGTATTATTTTTGTGTGGTGTGTGTTTACGCTTGGGTGAACAGGAGGCATTGTTTGCGAGAGTGCAAAAATCAAATTGCGCCAAGTTGCTTATGCGTTGTTTGAATAAAACATTTGGGATTTGGGTTTTAATTCGGTCATTGCAGATAGAAATAACATCCCTAACAAAATTAATCATGCCACACATATCAAATATTGAATATCAAATATCAACAAGCATTTGTGCGCGTGTGTGCATGACTAGCTTCTGCAAAAAGCATCTTATTTGATACATTCAATTCATTTTCTCACTTTAATCCCAACATATCACATACTGTAGGCACCACTTTGGCGCAGGACGATGTTCGCACTCTCGCAAACAATGCCTCCTGTTTATCCAAGCGTGAACACACACAAAAATTGATTTGGGAGAAAACACTCTTCCATAAGATGTATAATAATTTACTGTTCTCAGATGATTTTTAAAATAATTATCAATTTTCTTGGTGTAAACTTTTTTTTGACTCACATGGTATAGAGTCAACTCCATCATTGTAGACAATTCAAGATAACTGTTTAACCCTAACTGGTGTACTAATAAATGATAGGTGATGAAGATCCCTATGTCATCTGAATTGTTGTGTATGTCTTTGTATATTAAGAGAAATCTATTCAAATCTCTGTATCTATGACATAAATTTGTAATTTCTGTGTGAAAAAATAAGAGAAATATATGAGAGACATAGAGGGGAAGAAGTTATTACAGATAATAATTACTTTCGATTGGATTTCTGCTCACATTCACATTGAAGAAGAATAAAAACAAAGGCAGAGAGTGTATCAATTACAATTAGTTTTGTGCTATAACCAAATATGGAATACAGCAAATGTTGATTAATGAATGAGTGACAGAAAGTAGAAAGAAAGAAGAACAGAGACAAAACAGAGAGGCCGATAGCAAAATGTTATTATATGACCAGGGAATTCACTCATGCTGTTGGTTTGATTATGTTATCATGAAAGGTAAGCATCTATGCTTTATTGGCTGCAGTGAGATGCTGCAGAGGAGAGGTGGAGAGGAGGAGAGGCAGGCTTGAAGACCGATGACAGAAGGCATGCGGGCCAAGAAGCAATCCCATAATCACCTCTGACAGTCTGTTTATCAGAGATTGGGAGAAGGAATGACAATCATAATAGATTTAGCCAGATCAAGATTAGGGCTGGGTGGCCAGACTCACTGCAGCTTGGAAGGGTCACTCCTTAATTGAGTTCCTGTAATTGATTGTGTAGATCTACCCACTGCTTGCACATTTTTCATTGATATGGGACAATGCTTGAAAATGCTTCAAATATTAAACATCATTCTGGGAACAAAATATTACGTAAACCAGCTACATGATAAATTTCAATTCTGACTTTTAGATAACAAGCATATGAAATAAGTGTTTGATGACAAAACGTCTTTACCACAGGACAGAAAGTGTTCATGATTTGGTACCTGGTTATGACTGGAGAGTCATTGCACTCAAAGCATTGAAAGAATTGTCTCTGTTCCAGCTACTCATGCGATTACATGTAGATAATAAAAGACAATGTAAACAAAAAGAGGCCCATCCCAAAAGTGTAAATATGCTTGGATGCAAACATATACCTTATATCAGTTTGAATGAAGGTCATTTTAGGGACAAACCACTATGCCACTTGAATTTGAAATGAAAAAATCAAAATGACTGAATATTCTACCAGGGTATGTTAGTTTAAAATACCAAGTTTCATTCCCATTAATACTACAACCCCTCACCCGTCATCCCCCCCTTCATACTCACATACACCTACCTGCAGGGTCAGGCAGGGGTTCAAAGATAACCATGGTTCCATACAGATCCTCCCTTCATAAAAAGGTGAGAGGGGTAGAGATTTAGGTTATATATACACCAATATAGGATGTGCTTATAAACACTGGTATTCTAATGACAGACAAGTAGATGTGAGATCTTGTTAAAGGTAATCCTGAGCACTAAAAAGAACTACACGTTTTTTCTTCTCTCTTTCTCTCTCTCTTTCTCTCTCTCTCTCTCTCTCTCTCTCTCTCTCTCTCGCTCTCGCTCTCTCTCTATTCTAGGGCTTCAGTGTGATAGAGAGGAAGATGTACATCAAAGGTATGTTCTTCACCTGACAAAGGAAGTGGTATTCCACAAAATGTGTGGTCTTGATCAAAAAAAGTTTTTTTAAAATTATAAAGCATGCAACTCTCTAGGATTCTTTTTTAAAAATTTTATTTATATACAGTGTGTATACTCCATAATTTCTATAATCACATATTTTTAACATGGGGTAAAGATAGATTTACTTTTATTTATTTTTCTTTAGGTTTGATTGTATCACTTAGTGTAAAATGTTATTAACATTATAGGTATAGTCAAATGCTTTTCTTTGTAATACGTCTGGTTGTCTTGCCTCCCAAAGAAGTATGCGTGCCCAATCGCACTGTCTGCACATGCCATCTCCTTTCATAAAGGATTGTCAATATGCATGGATTCAAGAGTTCTCACCTTTCGAAAAGTGTAAAACTAGGACACCCCACCCCAACCCCTCCAGAAACTCGAGAATGCCCTAATTTGCCTTCATCATAACTCCTCAGAAGTTGTTGGGGCACCTGATCCACAAACTCTCCCATAGATAATCCAGGGATCTAGTACCACAGTCTCCCAGGATTTTCCTCCTCCAGTGCGTCCATTGGTCATTAGTTGCGGAAATCTCCCAGGATAATCAAGGGAGACTGGCAATCATATTCTTTGTGCACATTAAGGCTGCTCCCGCGTAGG
>BEXV01000461.1:141416-156350 GCA_003118195.1 Hemicentrotus pulcherrimus | reverse complement strand
CATATGATTCGACTCCGCCCCGAGGTAATGAGAGCGCATTGTGTGACTGGTTGTGACGCTGATAGATGGGTTCTACACACAATACAAGCACAACTTAAATGCGCCCAATAAAATAAGACCAATACAAACTCAAAGCACTAAAGGCACTTCAAAAAACTGCGATACAATGCGAAGGAATTTGCGTAAAGAGAGAGAGAGAGAGAAACGGGAGAGGGGAAAGGTGAAAAAGAAGAAGAAGAAAAGGAAGAAGAAGAAGAAGAAGAAGTATTCATAGTATTTTAGTGATAATATTGCAGTCACAAACGAAATTTTATTTTAGTGCAGGTCGGAGAACTTTATTCCCCCATCATCGAAGTTGATCTAAGATGTTGGCCCCGCGACCAAGGTTATTTGGAGATTATCATTAATTGAACAACGGTATTTTAACTTTTAAAACTTAGGACTACGATTCGTCTCAAATTTTAAACGATATAGTCCTACTTTCCCAATGTTCGCTTCGATTCCAGCAAATTTAGAATTCATAAGAATGGAGATAGCTTTCACGAAATAAAAAAAAACAAAAAACACGTACTTATACTAGTAGGTATTATGATTGTTTTTTGCCACGGTTCCTGAGAGAGGGGGGATGCAGACTGTGACGAAAATAAAGAAACGGTAATTTCTTTTACCAAGCCGACCAAACTATACAAGTAGAATGAGGATAGAGCCTTCGAGGTGCTTTTGCTATGGTATAATATCAGTGTTTACTGAATCAGTTTCCCCCTTTATGTATTACAGTGAATCTGATTGACCCTTGCCTCGAAAGAGACATTAGATACTTAACTCCTCGTAATAACACTAAATTTAAAAAGTTAAATCAACGCAATTTTTAGTTCCGATGAAGAGCTATGTATGATAGCGATCTCGGCATAGAGGGCCTTTATTCCATAACATCAGGGCCCACACGACTTATATTTGTGATGATGCTTTGGACATTTTTTGTCAGGATTCCACTAAAATGTCTGTCTGTAGGAAGTTAGGTATATATCTTAGTTTTCTCGTTAGTAGTAACGTGACTTCGATCAACGTGTCTTCAACAGCTTTTATACAATAATTTTATACAAGTTGTCGCTAGACATGATTATTATGCACCTGTTCATGAAGACCACATATTAATGTTTTCCTTGAGAAGTATTACCTATTCAAACCTGTACTAAAGCAACCTGTTTATGAAGACCACCTTCCTATAAAGACGGCATTTCTTGTCTTCGTTGAGTGGTATGGAGATTTTACTGTTGTTCACAATTGCGATTTGATTTTGTTGCGAATATCGCAACAACTTGCTCTATATCTTGACCAGATTGGTCGCGTGTAGGTAGATTGCTTAACTGAATTAATGTAAAAATTAACTTTTAAGCGCCTTATCAAGAATAGGTTATCTCTGTGATGTTTGTTAATTGGTTTATTCCATACTTTTGGAAGGCCATTGTATACACAGAGTGATAACTTTGTTTCAGGACTTTGAAAGGTCTGTGTTGGTGGTGGTGGTGTATGGGTGACTAGTTGCGCTGTGTGTGTGACCGACGTGATGATGATGTGTGTGCCTGCATCAACTTGTGTTCGATTCTATATTGTAGCGCAGCGCACAGTTCACACACATAACAGGCGCCCGCTGAGAGTTGGTAGATAGCTGTCGTATAATCTCGTCTGCTACTCCGAAGAAAACTGAAGATTTTGCATTTTGAATCACAAAATTTGTTCTCATATACCTCATGAGACACTCTGAAATAGAATTGAGCTCTGGATGTCTGGGATAACACGGTATGCTCTTAAATATATTGATTAATCGCCAATTTCTATGGGGATATTTTGTGAACTGTTTCTCGTGAGCGAGTGGCTGTTTGTGTCAACTAACCGGTCTGCTTCGATATCTTTTGCCCGTAGGTTTGCCGCGTGTTGTCCTGTAGCGATCCGCCGATAGAATGGCTCGGGTTTCGTCTGCTCTAAACTCTCTCCTTATTCTCTGGCTTGGTGTTTTTCTTCGAGTAGCCTCCGCAGAACTTCGAGGTAAGTTAGATCCAATTACCAATTATCCTACTTCTTTTTTAGGTGTTACTTTTACTATTTAGAACACTTCCCAACCGATACCAATCTATACTTGGAGTTGGATCTACATTTATAAAATTATATGTATTTTATCCATTTTTAGTATCATGTCAAATCTTTTTAAAAGTCATTTTGATTTTGGTACATGGTGAATTGTTAATGGTCTAGATATTAATATATATGTATATATAACCATGTAATGGAGGCCATACTTCTATTTTTGGTAGGCGTAAAACTAATAGCAATACTGTTCATTGTACTTCATAATGCATGTAATATGATGTTTATTAGTTTGGCTTGGTCTTTGGAAACATCTAAAATGCAATATGATCAGCATGGCACTGTGATACATAAACGTTGATTTTTTTAATAAATTGAATATATATATTGGCTTTTCCTATTCTGTTGAGGGTTTAATGAAAATTGTGTTAAATGTTGCAGAAATACAAAGTACAACACTATTGTAATAAACCAGTCAACAATCTTTTCCCTTTTGAAATGAAATGTCTTTTTTTATTTGTGAATAAAAAATGATTTATTGATACTTGCAATCTTCTTAGAACAAACAACAAAACAAAACATCAACCAGTTCTCATACAATAGAAAGTCAATTCTGCGTGAAAATTGGCGTCATAGCTCATTAATCTGTGATAGAGGTTTCTGATTCTTTCATAAAGTAAAGTGATTTGAGCTTTGAAATTATTGGATATAAGATATGTAGAGAATATGCTTGATATTGGTTAAGAAGACAATGCAGCAGATGATTAATGGATAGCAATTTTTTGCCCAGTAAAGTTTCTTTCACCAAGGAAATTGATAAATGGCCCTTTTTTGTCATGATTAGTTGTTGCTTGCATTCCATTTCATGTACAGAAATGTTTCAAATTCATTTTTGGCAGAGGTTTATTATTGAAGAATCGGTTGTGAAATTGGATCCTTTGATATGCTCATTAGTGAGCTGACTGTTACTTTGGACTTTGGTTTAAATGGTTGAAATGGTTAATAGTATTATTAAAATTAAAAGCGATTTTGAGACCAGCTTAAAGAAGTGCCATTGATGTCTAATCAGCACATACATGTATACTGGTATATTCTTGTATATGACCACATGAATACATGTGTAACTGCTTATGCTAATGAAAGAAATGTATGAAAATGTATGTTGAACTCCAATTACATAAACTAACAATTTAGTTGTTATATTTCTGTAAGTGCTTGTATCTATAATGAGGTAGCTTAGCAAAATGTACTGGTACAGAAAAATGCGTCTGGAACACATAAGGCATAGATAGTCAGAGATGTGTGTTAATTAAAAGTTCTTTTTTTGACATAGCTGAATGGAGTACATGGATTTACCAGCTATGCATTATGAATTTTGCTAAGCTACCTAAGGAAAGGTGCTTTACAACATACTAGATATACATGTAGAACTAAAACTGATAATAATAATATGAACAACAATAACATCAAGGAGGAAAAAAAGAAGGAATAGAAAAGAAGAAAAAGAAGAAGTTAATAACTTTATGATTTTGATTTTTATTAGTGATAATGGTTGAGTTGAGATCAGTGTAGGCATAGACTTTGCTTATATAGCTGCCTGACTTGTCCTGAAGTCTGGGAAATGAAAGCAAAGGAATGCTTTGTGTTTATGAGATGGTAGAAATCCAGCCAAAATATACTTCTTTCTGTTTGCTGATTCCAGCCCCTGTCATCTACTTTGTTATATGACTTTCTGCCGTGATGTCTGGCAGCGACTAACAACAATTCGGAAGAACAGTTTATAATTATCAGGTCCAAACTCTCTTGAGAGACTAAGCCATGATGATGATGTGTAAATGTGGCAATTTTTATGTTATGAAAGTATAATAATGCAGGCCTTGAAGTATTTGTGAGGATGGGTTCAAAGAAAAGGGATTCCTTTTGCTATTAGTGGTCAACTGTCAGAAATCTGTTGATAAGTTTGTGATAAATGGAAAACTATTCAGTAATGATTGATAAGAAGCTATAATTTCAGAGAATGTGTAATATATTATTAAAGCATTATTGAAACATTATTGGGATTTTGACTATTGCTTAAAACTCTATTTTGGCAATTGCAGTCATTTGAAGTTAGAAAATGAAGAAGATGAGGACATTTAGGCTCTGCTCTTAGGAGCTGTCACCATAAATATTTACCGTAAAAAGTTTGAATGTAACGATAATTAATGCTAAAAAAGAAAGAATGAAGAAAAAACACCTAACAAAAAAATGTTACCTTTTTGCTTCAGTAACAGTTTTTTTGAAATAATTTGGGCTTACATGTAGGATTTAATTATACAAGATAGTAGATACCCTCTGTTTCTGAATATCCTTTATCCACAGATGTGCAAATATACAAGAATCTGTAACCTAAATAAATCAACTTTTTGGAAGAGCGATTAAAACATAACCAGCACTCCCTAGATTTGTTTGATTAAAGAGTTAAATATTTAGAATAGGATCCACATCTAACTTAAGTGTCTACACCATGAACTGTAAGCCTGGTTAAGTTTTTGAGAATTGTTCTAGCACAGTTGCATTTGAAATTTTCTTTGAATACAACTGAGCTGTTTTACACTGGACCTGTGTGCTATTGGCATCCCTATCAAAGTTAATCTTGCATCAAAGACATTTTCGTTTTCAAGTTCAACTTTAAAGTCTGACAGATGAAATTGGAGTTCCACATTTTATGTGGATGCATTGTGAGAAGTCCTCTCTTCTATACCATTTGTATTGGGCTTACAATTACCTATGTTGACTCAGGCATGTGATTGTTGGTCCAAGACAGCCCTGTTCTGTTTTCAGCATAAACAAGGGCCACCCCAAGTTTATCCAGTTATCCCCCATCCAAACCTGATTATCTAGCCTAGAAATATACCATGCCCTAGTCTACATTCAGGATTTGGGGGCTATTTTTCATCAGTTAAGTTTCTTATTTCACATTTGTGCTTGTTTGAATTTTAATCTTGTAAGCTTAACAGAAGACGATACTTATAATATTATTAACAGAATTTTAGAATATGGGCATTGGGGAACTGTCATCAACTGTCGATGTTCTTGAATGTAGTTACAGGTATGCCCAAGTTGATTTTACAGGTCCATATCCCAAGAAGTCTTCTCCAAAACCTGGACACAAGACTAGAATTGTCTCCTTCTTTTGTTTGCCTACTTTGTATATTCCTTCTGTCCCATTAAGTGATCAAATGTTTGCTCAAGTAGATGGTATTATTCTTTGTGTAGATGTTTTCATACTTGTCTTTGATTTGTGGATTATGGTTGTTTGAGATGCCCCACCCACAGTGTTCCTAGAGTCATTATGCACATATCTCCTGTTTTCCTCATTGTTCTTGTATAGGACTGTGGTATAGGGAGATCTTTTGTTCCCACTCAAAATGAGTCTGACCTTTGTTTCTAAGAGCCAAAAGTTGAAGTTTGTCATAATTCACATGACATTACCCATTTGATATAGTTGAATTTCTTTGTTGTTTACAACTTTATCCCCAACATTCATTGATTTGAATAAATTATGTTATGTTTTAGTTTAGTTACACCAATGAGGCGATGATTTGAAACATGACTTATTATTAGTTCTAAAGGGAATAGGCTTTTAGGAACTGGACATGATGGTTTTTTTAGTTAAATAAGATCTTACCATTCTTTATAGATTTATTATATGAAATGTATGAATGATTGTAGCATTGTAGCCTGCTATGAGGGATGTTTGGTTGCCAAGTGTTATTTCTTGGTCAGAGGTGTTAAATGTGCCTGGAGTGTTTATTTCTGGGCATTTCTAAGTGGAATTTGTCATTCCCAGCTCCATCCTAAATCAGATGAGAAACTTTTTTTTCCCCCATTTTCTCAATCATTACAATGGATACAACTTTCTGATGTATGTATGGTACTGGAAGAAAGGTGCAAAAGCTCACCCCAATCCAGCCCCTTCCTTTCAACCTGCTCCTCTTCAGCATTCTATGCAAGACTCCCACTATGAATAGCACCTATTGAAGGATAGTAATTAGGCAAGAGGGGCAATCTTTACACCCTTTCACCATTCCTCTTCATTACCCCATTATTGAAATGATGAGGTGTCCATTGTTGGTCAGAGGAGGGCTAGCCTACCTACCCTCCTCCCTTTATTCTGTTCTTCCTGAAAGAAGGGATAGACTGTGCTCCCAAATCTCTTTGACAAAGGGTCTTACGAGAAGTGTATGAATAGACCACTCAGACCTGTTATTTCTTTTTAGAAATTTTGAATAGAGTTTTTTACAATACAGAATGTGGGAGAAGATCTGGGTTTTATAGTCTCTTAGAATAACGTGGTTCCTAACTAAAGGAGATGCATAGTCGAAGAAATAGAACTCACCTCTCAGTCTCACTTCATTAGCTGTCAAAAACTTTTCAAGCCAGATGATGATGCAGGAGTTCTGTCACATTATGTATTTGTAGCAACAAAAGACGAAGGAGTGAGAAAAGCCCCTCTTATCACACATTTCTGTATGAAGGAGCCCAGGGGCTTCACAGCTATTGTCTGAATTGTGACAAAAATACATCTCGGATTAAAACATCCAGATTTGAGAATGAAGAATTCAATTTCAGCTGCACTCCTGCAACTATGTTCAGGAGATGTGTTGTTTCTTTGGATTTTATTTAGAGGATAATGTAGCTTTCTTTATTAATCGGAAGGGGTTGGTCTTCATAGGCACACACATTTAGACAAGGGTTTATTTCATTCTAATTTTTTAATTGGCATATAAGTACAACATGAAATGTATTTGGGGTCAGGACCTTTGGTCTGTATGGGCTTTGTCTATGCTGCAAAGTGAAAGGAGATACCATATGCCCAGTGTCCATTTCTTGAGGCAAGTGTTGGATTTTACCCTTCAAAACTGGCACATGTCCTGTGGTTACGATTTTCCCACTCTATGGAAACACAGAATACCGTAAAAGACAGTCTGTGAATTTTTGAAGGAACACATGTTTTGGTCTAGATGTCATGACCTTCCAACCAAGTAAGAAAAAAGATTTTAAAGACCCTACAGGAAACACATGCAATGGTAACAACATAATATAGCCAAATGCTGGGAGAGCTTGAGAGTAAAGAGTGGGTGGTTTTAATTACTGGTTTGTCCTTGGTATGGTACAAAAATAAATGACTAATTAGTCCCACTTGGTATTCTCAGCGGGATAGGATAACAGAGAGAGCTAGAAGACCACATGTTTTACAAATGTATGAACTTCATGAACTTGAACATTTATGTATTACAGTAATGCAGTAATGTATACCCATGATTTATAGGTGTATGATTTTGGACTAGAAACATTTGTTTGGAAATAGTGAAACAACGAAATACATCAGGAAAGATATAAAGTATAAACATTTTCATAGTTGACCTTATTTTGGAGGTTGAGATGTGTGTGACCTGATCTGCCTACAGTCTGTACTGTGCTTCTACCTCCAAGTGTGAAGTTACTGAAATTATTACCATGTCCACTGTCCAGTGTTTTCATGTAGATTGTCTATTTGACTTTAGATGATTACGTTGCCATGGAAATTTCTTGTCCTCTTCGGCTCTTCCACATTACTAGAGATGATCCTTGCATTAGTGGGAGGAAAGATGAAATGGTTTTGTAGTCACTTGCTATATGGATGGATAAAGTGGTAAGATATTGTTGTTAAGAGCATACAATTTTTCACATGGGTAAAGGTTATATACCGGTAGTATATACAGTACTTATTCCATTTCTGTGTTATTCGTGGGGCAGTATTTGCTTCCAATCTTATCTTTGCTTGCTTTACACCTTTATAATTGTATGAATTTTAAAAGTGAGATGAGCATTTAAAATCATACGTGTATCTTACAAATATGATATGAAGAAGAGAATAAATCATTCTCTTTTTTTTGAGAGGTAACTGAAAATTGATTTGAGGGCCATTGTCATAGGTATTCCATTGATGTCTATCAAAAGGGAATAAATAGCTAGTTCTCATTAAAATCATGGTCACTCAATTACAGTGTAGGCCATATTGTTATGAGGACACTGGTTAATGAATCACTCATATGCAGTTTACACTTGTAGGTCATCTCCCAATACAGAGATAAAAAATACCTTCATTTACTCCATTATCACTTGCGCAATCTCTTTACAGAATGTAAAGTATTGGATAATTGGATGAATCACAAACAAACTGAGCAAAAACAGTATTGGTGATTTGGTCCAAAATATGATTCAAATGAAATGGGACTACTTACGACTCCAAAACATATCTAATTTTTATTATGTCCGTATGAAAGCTCTGTAATATACTGTTGCAGACTGTTGCTTAAATTATTTTGTTTTGTCAGTTATTCTCGGTGTAACATGTCTGAAGGGAATACACCAATTGGGCCACTTATTAAATTGGCCGTCACAGCTTCCCTCAAATTAAATGAACAGGCAAATTGAATGATAGACAACCATTTTTTTTTCATTGCTGATTTATTATTGGCGTTGGACTGATGTCCTTAATGATCAATGGCATTTGTAATTATAATCTTATTGGATTTTGCATCCAAGGGGAAACTGAAAGTAGGATGAGATCTGGTGCTCTTAATTGAAGGAATCCAAAAATACTTACAACCGTAGTATTGTTTTAATGATCTTTAATTTTACACACTTAACGTTTGTTAGTATCACCCATAGCAACCAGTGAAAGCTGCAAAATACAGTTGGCAATTTCAGGTCATGATATGCTTTGAAATCCACATGTTTTATGAATGGAATGATGTGAATCAAATTTGTTTTAGAAAGAGAAAAATAAAACAAAATAATATATTTCAGTGAATAATATGGTTGAGTACTAGAGACAGCTTGCCATGATAAAGTGAATAGAGACTTCTATGCATGAGGTATGAAATACTGGTATTCCAATCTCTTTTTGATTGTGGGACATTTAAAACATATATGTAGTTGCTTAATTTCTGATTTAGAAAGTTATCTGTTACCTGTTAAGTGTATTAAATATAAAGGCCACCAAACAAGCTTCTTGTGAATGCTTTATAGTTTAGAGATAGCATGGATTCTAGTGAGTATATATCGCTAGTACCGGTATGTATGCCCATGAAGAGGGGAACTCTTGGGGTGGTTGTAGAACCGTTGTACCATTAACCAGCATGTGGAGGCGATTGGTCTGTAAATCAATCTCTTAATGTAGACATCCACCACTCGAACTTTGATATCATCACCAGTGATTGTAACTGCTTGTTGAGTGTGAGAGAAAAATAAACAGACAAGTGCTTTCATTACATTTAACAAAGTCCAGAAAATTGATAAAGTCAGTGGCTCTATTACACATGCTCCTAAATTATGAGAAGTGCAATAAACATATTGAATGTTTTTAACAATGTGCTGGTATTTACACAATTTAAATTTATTAGTTTTCAAAATGTCATGTACCAGTATCTCTTGCACTGATCTAATAAAAACCTATGTGGGTCTATACTGCAAGTCAATAACATATTCATTTATACATAACAATCTTCATGTTATTGAATTTACAATCCAAAACATTTAAAGGGAAGTATATTTGCTCCAATTACTCTTTGAATTTCCAAATCAATCTTTTCTAGAAAACAATAAGTTATTCAATCTAGATTTACATTTTTTATTCATCCCATCTATGAAATAAATCCATGTCTTCATGAAACAAGAGAATAGAAATGAAGTCGTAGAAATATTAGTTTGTAAAAAAAATAGACTAACAATTGGCAGAGGTGATCTGATCACAGAATTGCTCAATTGAGTTTAGTTGTTTGCAATTTTAAATCTGGATAACTGTCTTACATGTATCTTTGAAAAGATTCTCCTGAAACTCTCACTCATCTGTTTCTCTCATTTTCTGTTTTTATTGAAAATATCCTGGTAAATGGTAAAATGTAGCATTTTGTTTTCAAGGTCTTCAGAAAACAGTGTCCATCACATCAATTTTTGTTCTTGACGGTACTCCCTTTTGAAAACATTATAAGTCTTCATTTAGAATTGAACATTAATATAAAGACAAATTGTATTATTCATACTGACAATTTTTTTTTTTTTTAACGAATCACAAATGGGATGCAAAGATTTTTCAATCAAGTAAGGACTAGTGTTTTTTGTATCTATTACGATGTGGCAGCCATATTGGAAGATGTCCAGTCATTAATTAGACTTTAGACTGACAGCTTAATAGTTGATCCCCACATGAATGCAATGAGCAAACAACTTCACTGATTAATCACCATGATAATCCACTCATTAGTCCCAGCTAATGATTTTCATGTCATCTGCTCTTCACACTTTGCAAGTCTCACATACTGTTTTCTAGGAATGATTGGGCAGTGTGTATGCTCATCTGATGTTAATACTGTGAATCTGTTTGTCTGTCCTTCACATGCAGTGTTTGCTATCCCAAAACGTGCTTGGGATTTGGACGTAGTCACTCACAGAGTCACAGGCTGCTTGTTACAGTGCCATGCATACTCTGATAGAATACAAGGTGTGCATTATAAGTGGGATTGTAAAAGAAATAATTTATAAAGAAGAAAGTTATGGTGTCAATTTAGTCAAACTCTTTTTACTAAGTGATATAAGAGTGAAAGAAGTAAAACCCTTTATTAGGCTTTAGTCCTTTATGTTTTTCAACATAAATAGTTGAATGTTGATTGTAACTACACACGCTGCTTTGTTTCATGCATTATAAACTTTTTAAAAGAGAATGATGGTAAGCACTAGTGAACTACGATCACCTGCATTCAATTCAATTGTCCTAAAGCTTGTAAGGACGATGGTCATGTTACGCATGTAAGGTGATAATGGGAATGTACGATGGTTTCAACTGATGATGAACAATTCTTTTGATTAGACGCTTTAGTATTGGCATGGCAGTGAGGGCACCAAATGAGTCATGGTAAAAGGGGAGAAAATACAGAAGTAAGAAAAGAGAAGACCCTAAAGCAGGACATTCAATGCCGGAAGTCATTAACATCGGGAGGTGTAAAGAGTGATTTCCCCCTCAGCTCTGCTATTTCTTTCTCTTGGTTGTGCTGAAGTACGCTGGGTGGAGATTTTAGCTCCTAAGTAATTTTGTGTGTAGTTTGAAGTGGAAGGGGGTAGTCCTGCCCCAAATGACATTGTTTTCCTCAAGGTTTCCTGGAGCATTGACCTAAATCTTCATGGTATTGTAAAAAAAGAAATGTTAAATTGGCGTAACATGAGAACCAAAATGATTTCTGCTCTCTCATCAGCTTCATTTCTCTCTCTCTCTCTCTCTCTCTCTCTTTTCCCACAAACGGTCTCTTCCCACTCAATCTGTTGCTCATTTATGTTCTGTTTAACGTCTGTAGCCTATAAGTAATACTACTATTCAATTCCTTGCCATACAAGAACAAGTGAAGTTAAAGTTGTTCCTTTGGGGTAATGACAAGGATATTTGAATGAAATGCGATACAATTTAGGGCCAGTTTGTTCTATAATGGTCTCAAAAGATACAGATATATTGATGTTTCATCTGTGATTACTGATGAATGTTAATTTTCCCGGTAATCATATAAAAGGATCATCACATTGTGGCTACATTTTAGGCTTTGGTCCTACTGTACATCATTCAATTCTGCTCCTTGTCACAGCATTTTCAACAAAAAAATCAGAGACATACATTTTGTGACCATAGGTTTCACACATGCTTTGTGGTACTTGTGCACATACACTTTTCAAGAACTAATCTTCTATCTTATTTCTTACATGGAATCACCCACTTGTATCTTGTCATTTTAAATTTAATTCATTTTTGGTTCTTTTTTCATATTTTTAATCTAATGTTACCGGTATTTATTTTTTTAGGGGAGGGAGATTGCCAAAGCTGTATACCATCTTTTTTTTAAAGAGCAAGAAGGGCATTAGTTATGTATTAAAGTAAATAACTTATAAGTTAACGCCCAGGTTCCAAACAAACGGCTAAATCTTAAATGAAGCAGAGTTGATTCTACAAAAAAATGCAGATTTACAAATGTTGGTTTTTCTGAATGATACATTGTACGTTGCAGTAAGTCAGTTTCGAAGAGAGGAATGTGTATGAGAATATACTCATACATGCTGGTTTCCAAAGGCCAAAGAGGCTTTATTGTAAGAGGATGAACGAACTTCAAATCAATTTCTGCTTCTATGCCTGGCTTGAGCAGTTGATTAGTCTACAAATACAGTTCCTAGTTTAGATGATCATTACTTTCCTTTGTTATACCAAGAAGTTACCAGCAATTTCTTGGTTATACTAGACTGACAAGTTTCATTATTCTCTTTGTCTTTCCAAGGTAGAATTAAAGTGAATATGCAGTCCTACAATGCTATACACAAGTTATATAATATATAGTACTTAAAGTTGGGCCGGAAATGTGAAGGCAGCCCCCTCTTTCCCTCCCCCTCCCCAATTCAGCATTTCATTGAAGGTAATTTGGACTCTGCTAGATTTTTGTGTGATTTTACTATGAACTTGGCCGACCATTCAGAGATTGGTTAGCCATGCATCTACCTTATATGTTGTAGGAATTGAACTTGAATGGGAATTATTTTTAAGATGAGCCACGTTTGGAACTTTGGATACAGTTATACCGGAAGGAAAAAAACCCAGCAAGGCTGAAGCTAAGAAGTGATAGTTGCATTTACAAGCAAAGAAAATTAGAAAAAAAATATTAACATATAGGAACAGTTTTGAGAATTTAATGATATTTTGCCACCATACATTGGATGTGGTGTAAAATTGTCTACCGCCATGTGTTGTGTGAGTCCTAGTTAGAAGACTAACCTTACGGAATTCTAAGTCTTTGTTCACCCAATTGATTGACATGAGAACAGTGGACCCAGCTGAATGGAACATTGATTGACACTTATTGATGAGTAGGGACCAGAGAAAGAATAGCACAATCCAGTCTCAATAGCCTTGAAGTGGACTTAACCAGAGACAGTCTGTGCATCAGACCATCTTGTATAGATTTCCTGACCGTTGTGGTACGACGTAACCTTCAAATTACAGATACATGTACATATGTAATGCACTAATGTTGAACATTTCTCAAATTCACTGCTATACATGCAGTGCTATATGTGCAGGTCCCATTGCACCAGATTGCAACACCCCCTTTTTTAGACAGTGGAATGAATTGAACAAAGGTGTTATATAATATCTATCAATGCCACAATCATATTAGGTTTTTAAAATTAGTATTTCCTGATTTTGAATATATATGGAATGTGAAATTTTGTGCATGTTAGTTTGAATTTGAACATCCTAGAGCCTGAAGGTAGGATTATTGACTTTAAAAGAGAAAGTGATGAATACATCTATATCTGTATTATTTTCCAACATTTTTCCACTATTCACCAAAAAGAAGAAAAAAAAAAAAGAATTATCAAACACTGACAGTTTCTTATGGGTTTTTCCAGTACTGTAAATGTCAGTTAATAAAAACTGTGATGGTTTTTTGAAATGTTTTTTTGGGGCTGTGTGAACTGTGAATGGGGCTATTGAGAGATTCTTTAAACCCTTTGTCCTCAACATGCATAGGCTTCATTTGGACTTAGGCATGGGTGATATGAAAAGAAAGATTTCCTGCTCCACTGGGATGGAACTGTGGCTACTTGGAAGAAGATAAAAGGCTTGTATGGATTAATGAGTGCAAGGATTGTATAAAATGAACACCTATGAGTGCAATCAATGAGCTACATCACTTCAATCTAGCTGTAGTGCTCATACTGCTCATGTTGAAGACAAATTTTGATAACTCCATGGACGACAAGGACACCATTGCCTGGCTGTCTATAACTAAGACTATTGAAACAAAATAAACAGATGATGTGGTCTGTAAGTAACATATGTAGGATAAAAATGCCTTAAACTTTTAAGCTTACCTGTAAATGTATTGTATGGACAGGACTATTGAACAAGCTGCCACTCACTCCCGCAATGTTCAATGTACAGTATTTAAAAAAAATACTTATTCTAAGAATTAAAAATATTTCACCTGAGTTGTACAACAAGCCGCATTGATGCCTGGCTGTAGTGTTTCAAATCTACATGTATATGACATAGATTCCAAATTTGGTTTGTTTCTGCCTCGGCATGTTGTACAAGTGTAGAAATATGCATACCGGGCGGTAGTGATTAAGCTAAATTCAGTATGTTTTGCTGTGGGGGGGGGGGGGAATTGAGAAAATATGCAGACACACACTTACACAACAAACCCTTTTGAACAGTGTCAATGTGATGGATCATACCCCAATTTAATCACAAAAGATATATTTCGCACTTCATTGAAAATCAAACAGCCCAGAATTCATGGCAGCTTTGAAAAACAGTTGTGGTTCTTTTGTCTATTTGTTTGAAAAGTAAGTAACAGTATTTCAGTTGTAAAGGCACTGGTGTATTTTCCTCTTGTATATTTATCTGTGTGGTGTGAAGATGTGTATTGTCCAAACTATCTCCTGTTCAGGAGATAGTCCTGTCCTGTCCTGTAATCGTTTGATAATTCATAGATATAATTTATCTTTCACACCAGGCCCATTCGTATTCCTGCTAGTAGTTTACCAGAATGCAATTAGATTCCCTTTATTTTTAATGAGATGAAAACCTGTAACTTTTGTAAGGTGCTATGATTAAATCTTTTAATAATCAGATATTTACCTTCTTGGTTCATTTCACAGTCCATTTGTTGCATGACTGTCATACAGTCTGTTAAATGTATTTTAATACATGTATTCTTGAATGATTGAAACAGCAGCCGGGAATTAATTTCTTTTTTTTTTGGGGGGGGGGGGGGGGGGGGG
>BEXV01000461.1:116830-141180 GCA_003118195.1 Hemicentrotus pulcherrimus | reverse complement strand
GAGATGAGTACTATAGGCAGGGCTCCTCATTCATTTTTTTTTGGAAGTGTTCCAGAGTCTGTATGCATCAGCTCTGTGTAAAGATTTCAAAATGTTGGGGGTCTGTGCCCCAGCCACTTGTACGTTTCAACAAGTGTGCGGTTAGTTTCAAGCTCTGCTGTAGAACCGAGGCAAAACACTGAAAATGGGTATATCATTGAATATGCCAGACACACGATGGTGAATGGCGCTTTGAAACCAGAACAGACCTCTTTTTAATTGTAATTCTTTCCATTCAAGGAGGTATAATTGTAAGGAGATGAGCTGAATGGGATACAATGGTTGGAAATGTCTGGAAATCATGGCCAACCATATATTAACTTCAGGTGCTGGGTTAGTATTGGTGAATTCAAAGTAAATTTTTATTTAAAGAAAAAAGAAGAAGAAAGGATAGAGATGATTCAGTTCAAAGCAATCTGTCGGCACATCTCCAAGAAACTCAAGAGATTATACAGTGTATGACATTTAGAGTTAAGTACTACAATTGTAAAGCATTAGATTGTGCTGATATGATTAAGATCTCTATCGTTATCTTTGTTTTTGCCTAATAAAGATATTAATAAAATATTAAACAGACAAATACGGTAAAAAGGATTCAGTTTGAATCATTTCTTTGTCGGCAGAGTCTTTGTGCAAAGAGTGAAGCACAAGGACTTTGATTGTGCAGATCCCTGAAAGTCTTTTAAATAAATATTTTGAAGCATCTGTATTTCAAATGAACTATTCTAATAGTGTACGTATTGATTTCTTTTACGTGCCGAATAAGAAGATACTTTTCAGATTTTAATCAATTATGGATTAATAATAAATTCATCTTGTTAACCATATTGATCTAAAAAACAGATAAAAAGACAAATATCTGTATTGGTCTTAAAATTGAGGAGGCAACATCAAAGTGATTTTTGACCATCTTGATGTAATGCTGAATCTTCAAAATGTGACAGATGCTCCTCCTCTTAACGAAGCTGACGTGCTGCGCGACTGCAAAGGGTGAATTGAGACAAGCACTGAACAATCTCCCTGTGAGTGCACAGACCCTGCAGGGTCCTGTCTGATTTCAATCCAGGTCCATGAGTCTCCATCATACTACTAATGCAGTCAAGCAAGAGATTTGATGAACTCTTTCCAAATATGCCATTCCCCGACAAAAAACGATTATTCTGCCCAGTCGTACTTGGTAATTCATTGGCATTTTCACGCTGGCTGCATTTTTATAGTCCACCGAAAAGGCTGTCTTTGACTCTTTTGTGACTGCCGCACAACACGCTCTTGATTGATGACTTCCAAGCACAAAGTAGGGAAAAGAATAATTCAGGCGACACTGTTCATCATCATTACCTCTCTGACTAATAATGGTGGATTTTCTTTTCTGCAGGCTATATTTTCATACCCAGGCAATATGCCTATTGATGTTGGTTATCACACATGTGGCAGCTAGCTAGAGCCTCCTCATTACACTTTGAAGCAGCATTTCGGGCTTGTAATCCAGGCAATATGTTGTTAATTTGATAATTCATTGTCAAGGATAGGAACATTACTCTCAATTATGGATGGTTTGCAGCTCATTTTAAGTAGGTCAGATTTTGAGTGGTCAGAGAGAAGGGCAAGAGGTTGGGCTGGGGCAGAATGAAAAAGGGAGTTTTTTAAGTAGATTATATTTAGATGAATATGGAATTTAGAAGAGAGAAATGGAAATAAATACATTTTGAATTTCTGAGCAGAGCATGCAAAGTTGTCCATAAAAGTGAATTTGTTTGTCGCAAAGATATATCTTTAAAGATCCTATCTGCTGAAACTACAACTTGATACCAATGGAAAGCTGAATGATTGTAGAATACAAATATAAAGGATTAAAAAGCAAATTATAACCTCATTTTCCACACCCTTTCAAATTACGGGTCAACAGGGGTCAAATTTGCCTCAGTTACGGTGTCGTGAATTATGTGGACCCGATTGGATCGGCTCACCTAAAATAGCTGAGATGATGAGCTGTGCTTGTTTAAGTCATTGTGAATGTGCGAACTTTCAAAGCTTTAGATTTCCAGTTTTTAGAGAGCTGTTAATCCTCTGCCAAACACTATAACAGCATATAATTGAAAATTTTGTAATCTATGGCTTATAAGCTTTCACCTATTTTATTCCCCCCCCCCGACTTCCGACAAATGAAACCATTTGGATGCAATAGATAATATATAAGTTTGCCCAATTTATGATTATGCATAGAAATACTTTGATCATTGATTCATAGGTGCTACAAATTGTTCTATTTATTTTTTTAGATTGGATGTCATGAAATAAATTGATAAAAAGTTACAAGAAGCCATCATCATAACTACCCTCATCTTAACAACTTAGCAAAGGGGGATGGTAGAGTGTATACACATAGTATTCCTGGAGTGAATAGTGAACTGGAAGAAAAAGAGAGGCTCCAATGATTGAAGGAAAGGAAAACCCAGGGTGTCACATGATCCTTCTAACCTCTGACCCTTTGCAAATCTTAACTAAACATTTGGTAGAGGAATGATTCTAAGGGCTACTGGGGTCAAGACAAGTTGCAGCCCCCAGGGAACCCCAGCTATAGAGGCAACTATTCAGAGGGGGGTGAAATATGACCCCAGCGGGCCCAATATGTAGGCATGAAAGGCAGATAGATTCCAATTCTCCTATTAAAAGGAGTTGCTCCTTCTTTTATTCAATAGTCTTTACTTTCAGTGCCAAGTCCAAAGTCATGATGAGTTTCAGTAATTCAGTTGTGTACTTTTGATTTATTCAACATTCTTGATGAACCTGGCATGTTAGCCTACTGTTTCAAATTCCTAAATATAAATAAGACAAATTCTTGTTTGTGTCCACGTGTATTGCATCATAATAATCTGCACATACATAATATCTACCATGCAAGGCGCTCAAGGCGCTCTATTTCCCCCTGGTCTCTGTTATTCCTACGGTATATAAATATAGCCACATAGTTCCACATAGATAGGATCATGATAGGATTCAGTGAAATTACCAGAGAATGACTTGTTTTTGTGTATATACACAAATCTTGCAGGCAGAAGCAGGGGATCTTTGGTGTTCCACCTAGCTAGTACTTTGTGTGATACATTTAGAAAGCTTTCTGTCATTTTTTTCAGATAAAGAATCCCTGATGATAAATGGTTTGTCGTCCTTATGGGCGTTTCTTTTGGAGTGGGTATATGATACCAGGTCAGGTGCTTACATGCCTGCATTACCTGCGGCCTGTCAGTTGTGAATTAGAAGTTTACTTTCCTTGATTGATATATAACATAACCCAATATCTGGTATATAGCTGAAGAGTATCAAACTCCTCATGAATACAAGGACTAGTAGGGATTAGAGCGCCCTGCAAGGTTACTGGACAGATGGTTATCTCATCAACTCAGCTCTCAGTTAACATAAGAAAAAGAGGATCATGGGGGACCAATGGTCACCGATTAGGCACTGTTTGTTATATAGAGGGCGTAAGTAGCTACAAGTAGTGCAGTGGGCCTTTAATACCCCTCCAAAGATTCTTTAGGGGATGCTTTAAAGGCACACTGTCCTACTTGTAGCTACTAGCTCCCTCTATATAGAAAACGTCCCCAATCGGTGCCTGTTGGTCCCCCATGGTCCTCTTTTTCTTATGTTAAATGAGAGCTGAGTTAATGAGATAGCCATCTGTCACAGTGACCTCACTGGCTCGCTGGGCGGTCTAATCCCTTCTAGCTGAAGTAGTAAAGCCTACCTTTAAGTTGTGTGTCAAATGAATAATAAATAATGTCTATAAGTGTCAATTAAGATGAAATAAAATTTATTTCATTTAGATTAATAGCCTGTTAAGACTAATGGCAGGAAGGATATAGACCTAGACATATTGTATATTGTATAAAGAAACATCATATCCACTCAGGTCAAAAAAGTATTGTTAAAGAAACTAAATTTGAAGCGGTCAGTCGACATGAGTTTAGAGTCAGCTTTGAATGCCAGTTGCGCTTCACACTCAGGATAAGCCCTGCCCAGTTAATCAAATTTTGTATCCTGCAATGTTCACGTTTGTGGAGTTTTATCCGTGTTGCTGTACAAGATTTTGTAATACTACATTCTGTTGTGCATTAGGAGTAGAATGAAATGAATTACTTTCCTTGTATTGCCAAGAAGTTACCAGAAATTGCTATCTATGAAGCTTGGTAATGGTAGTCTAAAAGTGGGGAGGGTAACGTAGGCCAGCCTTAGCAGGACTATGATAAAGTCAGGAATAAATTGCTCTGGCCAGTGGCACATTGAAATTCCACTTTCACTATTTATCAGCTTAAGTCAAACAAACCAGATGAATTGCTTTTGAGACTTTCTATAAGATTAAAGTTTTGGAGTTACCAATTTAGTTTTGGCTGGGACCAGGTCTGCTAGCAGAGACTACCTGCGAGTGGGACACGTGTTGGGTACGTTTCTCTCATGACATGGCCGGTGTGAAACCTAAGCAAGCAGCATGTCAACAATTTGTGATGAAGAAGTCGGTTATCAAAGATGAAAACCAAGATTGGCATGCATCTCCGCTTTGGGAGAAATATACCCAAGACAATTGATCCAGAAAAGAATTCCATATCTAGGTACCCCTCCCCAACCTTTCTTTCTCTCTCTCTCTCTCTCTCTCTCCCTTTCTCTCGCTCTCTATCTCTCTCTTTCTCTCTATCTCTCTCTAGTCTTAGCCCCCATCCAATCTTGTGAATGGAGGTTGAGGTTGTAAACTTGATCATGTTGGATGGATAGTTATGACAGTGAGACATCGTGGAAGAATTTGACTCTTTCATCAATTTGACTCTTTCATCAAGTACACATTTGTTGTCGTGTGATGTTTGTACCAAGGCTGTTTGTTCTATCTTTCTAATGAGAATGAGTAGAAAATTAATTTTTCCTCTCCTTTTTTTCCAATACAATATGGTTTGAAATTTGATTTTGAATTGAGTACAAAGCTTCCTTGTTGTAAGCCATGGATTTTGGATATGTTTGCATTATTGTTGTTGTCTCTTATATTGATCAAGACGAATTATCTGTGTGTCATTTTGCAAAGTGCTGCTACTGCAATGTGTCATTTTGATCCATTGATATCAATTATTGGACATAAGTTTTGATGGTAGTGAGGAGATCAGGGTGATCAGCATTGTTTTAAAAAAACATTAGAACGTAGAACAAGGTCAACAATTAGTGTAAGATAACAAAGTCATTCAATAGCTTGATTAAGGATAAAAAGAAAGATATTGAGAAAGTTGGTCTCTATATATCTTTCTTTCCTCTTTGCTGGGGTGTGTCCCAAAACCACTGCTCAGACCTGGCTTCACCGCATCCCTCTAACCCAGCAAGGGACGGCCCAAAACTCAAAAGAGTCCCTGAGAAACGAACGGTACGTGATTCATTACGAGTTTCAAAATGCTTGTTTCGCCCACTCCCTTCGACCCAGTCGGTATCTACCACATTGTCACCAGCCGATTTGCATTCAAGAGACCATTCCACTCGGCAGGCATTATTGACATTTCATATTTCATAGTGTAGTACTTCATTTGTAGGACATGTCCCCTGCTCAGCTAGAAGTCAACCAGACCATTTGTCAGCCCCCTGCTGTAGGCACCCAAGTGGGCAATAATATTAGAGGGGAAAATTATTGGCCAATTTCCTGCTCGTGGGGTTTGCATATTTTTCTCCATTTCTTTTGATATTTAAGTGATCAGTACATCTGGGCTACTGCTGTTTCATGCCGACTTTAATTTGAGAATTCTGGCGAGACATGAATGTGGAAATTATTTTCTCTTCTGAAAGTCCCAATAATAAAAAAGTACATTTTCTGTTTTTTTCCAGAGAAATAGAAAAAGAGAGGGAGAGAGAGATAGCAAGTAAATGTTCATAGAGTAATGTGTTATATATTCTGTTTTCCGGATAGTTTGACTTAAACTGCATTCCCACTCTTGGACCGGTCAATGCTAGACCAGTCTATGTTAGAACAGTCTAACGGTGAGTGGGAAGGCAAGGAAGGTAAGGAAAGGTAGAAAAGAAGAGGATAGAATGGTTAAGTCAAGGAATGAGAAATGGAAGGATAGAATAGAAGATGCCCGAAGGAAAAGACAAAGAACAACTAAAAGACAGACAGAAAGAGAAAATGAGAAAAATAAAGGATAACGAAATAGCAAAATAGAAAGGAAAACATGATAGATGGATAAAAAAAAAAAAATAGCTTAAGGAAAGGTAGTTAAAGGGTGATAGAAATATAAAATAACATATTAAAAGGAGAAGAGCAATGGATAATGTGTAGAATTGAAATAATGTAAGAGAAAAAACAAAGAATATCACAATGACTCTTTTTTAAGGTGGAGTTGAAAAGAGAGAAGAAAAAAGAAGTAAAATGAGAAAGTTTTTTTTTTTTTCAAGGAAAGAAAAGGTTTAACAAGTAAGCTAACTATACAGTATGGAGTGAACAGAGGAGATCTACATGTATTTAGTTGTTTGATTTATAGTGTTACTGTTGTAATAAATCAAAGTGCTTCACCTTTCAATGCAAGGTGATAATTTGATGACTTGTTTTGGCTGAGCCTACAATAGTAATCCACTACTGATTGGCATGTCATGTGTCAACATAAAGAGAAAATGTTTATATAGCTAGTGTGAATAACATCATCTGCATAGGCAAGAAGGACATTGACTCCTACAATTGTTGTTGAGTTAACAGCCTTTTAGCTCTTAGCAGCTGATATGTAATCATATTCATGGACCTATCATCTTACTATTTATCATGTACAGGCTATTATATTATTCTGTGCATGGCAAAAGGGTTTTGGGGCCGAAAAATGAAAATGTCACGCATTGCTGATTTTTTACCTTGGCGTCTCTGAACATTGAAAGTTCATAGTTTTCTTATTTTGAATCTGGATTTGCTCAAAGTTTCACTTCTCATTTTTCTGCTTCTATTATAACTAACTTAAGTTCAGAGTGGAATCATTGGATCGCCCCTTTAAGCTTATTTTTACAATTATTTCTGTGGTGGTGTAAACTATACCAGGGAGAAAAAAAATACATTTATTTTTCTGGGGCTACTTTTCAAGCTTGCCTGCATGAAAATAACATTCTAAAATTTGTTTTGCATTGAACTCCATGCAAATTTACAGGGGCTCGATCTTGTTTGATTTTCGGGGGCTATTTTGGGCATTTCGGGGGCTAAATCGCCCCAAGCCCCATGTATTTTTTTCACTGAACTATATACGTTCATTGTTTATCAAACAGTAAAACCATTCGAAAAAAACTTGTTAGGACTCTGCTAATAATATTACTTGGACTTACCAGGTACTTAATTTTTATATGGGAGGCTTAGCAGGAAGCATGTGGATATCTTGCACAACAATATTTCCTTGGAGTAAGGTCAATTTGTACAAACAATCAATGTTAGTCTTTTTATGTTTGAATAAGATAAGCCTAGGAACCAGTATTGTATAGTAATAATCAGGTTGTTTTAATTGTCTTTTTAAAACTGTAATGCAAACAAAATAAGAATATTCTAGCTAATGTGTATTTTCCATTTTTGATCAATTCAGAATGACTGACATTTCAAACTTCATTGACAGACCATGAAATTCATAGTTGAACCTCTTTTGATAGTGGGCTTGTGTACAGTTGTCAGGAGAAGAATAGAAATCTTTGCCTCGGAACAATTGGCCTTGCCTGGCATGAATGTGGGTGTAGCGTGCATCCTCTTAGTAATGACCGCATAAAAGAGATACAATGACATGTAATATATGTGTTATCACATTTCTGTTATCACTAAATTGGTATGGGCCTTTTGGTTTAGTCATCTACTGATTCGGTAAAAGTAGAACACTCAGCAAAATTCAATTTGTATATACTCTTTGTCTTATTTAACCCACATGAAGTATATTCAGAGGATTTTCAATTTAGGTTGTATATTTGTTATTGCACAAATTACTCAAGAAAGCAGGAATAACAAAAATTAATTGCTAGGCCTATACTTTTGGATCAGCATTTTGTTATTGCCAAAATCATTCAAGAAGGCATCTGTAAACCAAAAAGGAATTTTAGAAGATATTCTTAGTAGAATTTAGTCAAACTAATGTTTGCATAGCCAGCTGCTTTCAGTGTTGGTAAAGCTCTGTTTGGAGGCCTTCTCTTCTACACTATAAATGTACCCCTTTCATCTGAGAAATGAGTATTCTGTTGTTTTAATTTCACAATTGACTTAGCCTCAATTCAAACAGCCCTGAAATATACATGACTAGCGTATGTCAAGGAAAGACAAATACAAGTTAAAAAAATTGCTGAGGGACAGAGGAAAAATCAATGCTGCATGCTTTTTTTTCCTGTGTTTGATCATGCCAGTGTATGCTAACTCGGTAGAAGAGTTAGGGAGGGACCAAGTTTTAAGTTGATTACACCCAAATTTAATGAAACGTGCGGGGAAACCTGATCGGGTGTAATCTCGACCCCACCACCTAAAACACTTCATTAGATTCTCGCTCTCGGTGCATGGTAACAAGTCTGGCGTGATTGGGGTGTCCTCTCTGGCTGATATGCACTGCAATCTTGGCAAAATATGTATGAATCTCAGCAAGCAATCGATGCGCAGAGGGATGTAGGGTGATGAAAACGTGATCCATGGCTTGTAAAATAATGGCTTAGAATAAATACAGTTGGATAGGAGTGAAGACAGAAGGCAATGGTATGGAGAAACTGAAGAAAATCTTCTTTGGTTCATAATTATTGGTAGAAGCAAATTGAACTGATATCAGTATCAGTATCATGTATTTTACTGGCAATAAATACAGATGTGTAAAATTAAGTGAATGCCACTATTATTTGTGCTTATCAAGAGGTTTGATGAGTCTAAACATTAAAACAGTTAGTACTGCTTGAGTGCTGTATTATGACTTTATGATTATTTTTACTCTTTGAAATAGAATTTATCATTCACATTCAGGAGCCTATTCCAATATGTTTAATTTTTCTCAGGAATCCTATTTGTTTATTTAGTAAGATACAAAACATAATATCTGCAAGAAAAGGATAACCATCTTTGGAAAAGTGTCAAAATGTTTTTATCGAGCAGTTGTTTAGGGCAGAGTGTTCTGTTTTCATCAAACTTAAAAAAAACAGCTACCAGTAAATGCAGTGGCAATCCTGATCGATGCTATATGTTTGAGTAATTTTCGAAGTTTGTGCACTCCCAGTCCCACAGCTCAATCTTTGAACACAATGCAGTACAAAAAACACCAGAAAATGTTTTTCTAAATGAAAAAGAAATTGAAGTTGCTAGAACCCCCAAATGACACTCCAGTCTGTCCAGTGTATAGCAGTCCCCCTCTCTCTCTAAACTGACAATAGACTCCATTCTATAAAGAAAGCCAACACAAGAGCAGTAGGTTATGTGTAGAGGAAAATAGCTCTCCCATGCTTGCCACACACTTGAAGCTCAGACCAAGGAAGAAAGAGAGAGAGGTATGAAGGTAAACCATCTATAGTTTCTGCTCTAGAATTACAGCCCTGGAGCCTCAGAGCTACCAAAAGAGCCTTCAAAACCTCTCCCACAAAAGGGGGTGCAGTGTATCACCGAGCAGAATGACAAGGGGGAACGAGAGGGGGAAGGGGGGGGGGTTTCTTAACGATTTGAAGCCACTCCACCCCACTAAAATGGTTGATAGGTAGTTAATTGGAGGATGTCAAAAGGGAAAGGGAGAGAAGAAAAAGAACAAACGGCGTCCCTAAGATCTTACGAAAAAGTGATTCATCCTCTAGCCCTAGAGGTACAGATGTCCCACCAGTTTATGGGAAAAGTGAAAGAGTGAAAGTCTTAATGCCCCTCTTCCATTTCACCGTCCTAATTTGCTGGCTGAGGCCACCACCGCCTTCATCAGTTTGTTCACTCTGGTACTGCGGAGAGACATCGAACCCTGCAAATTTCTTGAGGGGGGCTTGCACGACAAGATGCTCCACCATTGCAGTCTGCCTAGCTTGCACACAAACACGCTGTCATTAGGCTTGTAAATATATGTACGGTACCAGTCACATACTTAAGACTGAATAGAGCTATCAGTGGAACTCTTGAATACTAAATTACTAATGAAACACCATCCAAAGCGCTGAAGCTCAAGATACCACACTCTTCTTCAAGACTCTTCTCCAAATCAGGCTGATCAAATGTCAGTGTGTCTGTACCATTGCCAATATTTGCTCGGCATGATGGGAAAGCTGTCAAAAAGAATCTGTAATTGGATAGAGACCCTCTTCCCGAGAAGGCTGCATCGTTGACTACCCATCTCGCTCCAGAAAGCTTGCTCAAAGATTTCAGCGCTGATCAGAAAGAAATGCCTCCTGATTAAGAGAAATAGGAGAAAATGAGATGGTGTTGATGATATCAAAGATAGCAAGTTCATCTTACAATCTGATTTTACCTTATTCAATCTAACTTCTATTCCTTTGTTGTGCCTGCATGTTAGTTTGTTGAGATCCAAGACATCAAATTGAAAACTCCAAAATCTGATGTAGCTGTTAAATATTTGAGTCAAGGCCAACAGTTATTACAAATATCTTGATATCCGTAACTTTTAAGGGCTGAAAATGCTAGCAGAAATTTTGTGGGAAGTTATGAAAGAGCTCTGAAAAGAAAATCTTGTGTACAAAAATATGAGAAATATATTTGTTTATACCAATGGGATATTAAATGAAGCTATTATAATAAATTGCAGGAAATGAGGTTCTATCCATCATGCTGAGTATGCTTGTGATAATGCCTGTGTTATTGAACTTTTTAATTTGGCATGGTTCGAATCCATATATTAAAGTTAACTTTTGGTATAGAGATTGGCTGGTTTTGCTATAAATGAAATCCTGTGTACGGGATTACTTTTACGTATGCAAGTTCATCTATTTATTGTTCTCTCCTTTAATTCTGACGTAATGTTGGGCCATGCAGGGTGTTGAGCCTGGTTCATGCCTTTATCTCATTTCTTTATGACAGGTGAAGCAGCTCATTGTTAGCCAAGCAAGGGCAGCCTGCTCTGCCATTGATTTTCACGCACCTAACCCAATTGACAGGAAATAATTGCTGCGCAACACATCATCCAATTAGACCCCCTGCAGCGCAATTTACAGACATCCCATTTCCCCTCCCTGTCCAAATTCATTTACCCACAATGCCGGTACATGCGTGCCCCTTGGAAAAACACACCCTCTGCCAGTAAAAGACACGAAGTCGCGGTCGTTGGCAAACTGCAAGTTGCATTGCACGGCATAGCACGGCAGTGGGGCACACTTGCAACCCCAGAGAAACATGCTTTGCCAATCAATACGTGCTCTGCGCTCAAGGGTCCCGAGACTCTCCAAATATGTCCCTGATAACTTCTACTGGTTTGTGTTCCAGAGTCCTGAATAATATTTCATTGATTTGCCAATGGGTGTTGAGCTTAGGGTACTGATAATGAGGGAGAGTAAGACAGACTGAAATAAGGAAAGTGCTTTAAAGACACTACAATTTTCAGCCAGCGTGGGGGCTTTACATGCTTAATTTGTTCCATTTAGCCAGTGGGTCTAAAATGGGTAGAGGAGAGAATGTGGGGGAGAAAATGTGCATGGGTAACAAGCTCACCAAAATCGATTATTTAGCGCTCATTCACTCCAGGCTGTGCATAGAAGTGCTCATATGGGTACATGCAGGAATAATGAGGAAAATTTGTTGCATTGCACTAGAATATCTTGTACACTGGGAATCACAGTCATAGTGTATGTATTACATGTATGAGATTTACACTTACCGTACAATTGTAAATGGTTATATTTTTGCACTAGATGTTAAAAAACCATTCCACGATGATATACAACTACAGGTCTTTTATGCTGTAAAGCATGATTATATTTTGCTGATAACTTACTACTACAATACCATAGGATGTGCCATACAAATGTATATTTTCAAGGTACATCCAGCCGAATGTTAAGTTCTCATAAAAGTTTAGGTTGCAGAGTTCCTTTGAGTTTTGTGCACTTTTTTTGTCACAACCGGTCTAAGCACATATCTTTTTTAGGGGCCTTACTACAGTTCCAGGTGATGAGTTTCAAAAGCAACTTTCCCTGCATATCTAGTGTGTATTGTGGATTAACCTTCCATAGAGATGATCCTGGATTCAGTTGCCCTAGCTAGTACACGCTGTCACATAGAGACAGAGCTGGATCTATCAATGGAATACAACATAATCCGGCTGACAAATCTCTCAAGATTACTGGGATTTAGAGCTGGAGCTTCTCCCCATATTCTTCACCTATTTCGTTCTCTCCAAATATTTTTTTCAGTCCTTTCCTTTTTTGCTTTGTTATCAAAGTAGAGATTCCCCTATTGGGGACAACAAGTTGGGAAAACCTGTCGCTCAAAGATTTTTACTTTTTTTAGGCATTTCTTGATCATTTTGAAGCCAATTTTTTTTAGGGCTTCACTATTGCACCTATCACAGTCATTGATAGGGATAACATGTAGGGCCGTGTATCTCAGATCTAACATTGTTAAATGATCCCTTTAACATATTCAATTGGTTTTCGTCATTTGGACATTATTTCTGCTACTCTTTTGGACATTATTTCTGCTACTCTTTTGGAAAATGAAGAAAAAATTGAGAAATTCCCAAAATAGATTTCTGATGACGTACGTCACACTTCACCACTCTATAGGCTACTGTCCCGTTTCATCATGTTCATGTTTTATTTGTACGTCTGTCCGCCTGTCCCTTAACAAAAGTCCATAAAGCCTTGAGGCTACTCTAGCCCTAAGTTTGCATTCCTTGTAGAAGCAGGGAAAGTACAGGGCCAGGGCTTGCTGGTATCTCATTGGTTTGAGATACAATCTCCATACTAACACTTCAGACCCTGTGTTATACATCAGACATACCAAGGATTTGTGCCTGCAAACTAATATCTCACTTTCTTTTGTTAGCTTGAGATCTGAGTAAACTTACAGCCATACACATTTTTGTTGATGTTTTGGGGAGATATAGGATTCCATCATCTTCTGTGAATAGGATTCCTTGTTGTAGGTAGTAATCTAGTGACTGAGTACTTACTGTGTGAACCCAAGGCCTAACACGCCAGTCCCTGGTCTTCACAAGTACCTTCCAATGTCACCCCCATGTCTGGGGTACTTGGCTTGTAAGCCCATGTAAACCCCAACCATGTATGTCATCCTCTCTGACTCTGGGTCCATCCAGATGAGAGAACCTGGTAGAAGATATGATGTGAGTCATCATGACAGTGGTAAGATGGCTGTGACACTAAGGAATGTAGTCAAGCTACACCCAACACTTGTACTTTTGCCTCTGATAGTACATTAACAACTTTGTTATACTAGCAATTAGTATCTACCTATACTACTCTAGCCTTTGTAATGATATACTGAGACTGAGGGTTATATCACTGTCTTCTTTATAAAGCTCACAATAGGTCTGCTGTTTCTCATACCCAAAGTTTCTCATACCCCAAAGTGTCAGACTGTATGGTGTCACACATCAGAATATTGTAGCTTTTCATCTATTTTTGCCCATAAAACTGCTTAAATGTTAGATGGAATGTATATCCATCCATAGCAATTCCATAATCCACATCAAATCAAAGCACTATAAAGGTCTTGTTAACCATATATTGAACTATACAATGTTTGTTGGAAGTTTGTGGAAAGACTTCTTACCAAACATGGTGGCATATTTGGAAAGAGAGAGAAACTTGCCTTGACTGGTATCAGATATAAATTCTCAAATGGGGATTGACAAGTTTAAAACCCTGCAGTTGACGTAGCACCTCCCATGTCTCTTTCCATTTGTCATCTTGTCATCTGAGGAGGCTCTCAAATCACAAACTTTGCTTACAGCTTTGTCGCCTACCATATCTCTGCATGTAAAGGACACTGGTGGTAGGCTGAAAAATAGTAGAGGGTGTAAGATGTGTATTACTTACATGAGAAGAGGCTGAAAACTGAAGAGCAATTGATATAACATCTTGTCAATTTAGATTGTTCTCTTTCTAAACAGACAAGCTTGTCACTATTAACAAGAGCATGTCACTAAACAGGAGCATCATATCATTCTTGACCATCATTGCGATTCTTCAGACATATGTCATGTGATTAAAACAAATGGATATTAGCTTGTCTAGTGGGGAAATAGATCAGACATACATGTAAGATTGTCAAGACTTGCAAAATCATGGTTATAAAAACTTCCTGTAAATTGACAGGTTTGTTCATCGGTATGTAGAACAGGAGCAGTCAACCCAGTTAAAATTCAGGTGGATTTTTGCCTGCCATTCATCGTTTCACAGTTGAAACAAATTTGAATGAATGCTAACCTGTGGCCGTCACTGTCAATTTTCCAGCAGATTTCCTTGTATTTGCATGTATGTTCAAGCCTGAAAGGATCTGTTCTTCCGATTTCATTCGCATGCTGAAAGCTTCCCTGGAAAGTACAAATATATGGCCTCTCTTTTTTTTGGCTTTTCACTTGTTCATATCCAGAGGTGGGAAGAAGCCCAACTGGAAGTGACATGAGGCAAACAATAACTGTGGGAAGGTAACATGTACTTCTGGCAGCCAGGGGCGAGACTCAATTTTGAGCCAGAATTGTCATTATTGAAGTGAATATGGCCATGAATTCTCTATGCTGGTGACCATTAGGTAATTCCATGAGATGCCTTGAAGGAGGGAGGGAGGTGACGTGTGTATAACCATTAGTCTGATAGTGCCCACGGCAGGCATGCCAGCTATGTTTGAAGATTACAAGTTCCCCCTCTGTACAATGTTCGTTCACCTCTGCATTGAGGGTTGCTCCCAAAGTATTTCATTTATTAGTGTCAATTTCCTTCATTGATTTGATGACCAATTCTTAGCATGTTGGATCATTACAGTAAAAGACAATATTGAAAAAGTGGTCTAAAATCTAGCTAAAACATTAATCACTTTTTTGTTTTACAAAATTTCCCTTTTGATGAGTTCAATTATTTGTGTCTGTCATTGCAGGGCCACCAAAGATCTCGGAGCAGGTGAATGGCTTCCGGAAGGCAGTTCAGGGGCGCTCCATCAAGCTTCCATGCCCTGTGACGGGGAACCCCCCACCCCTCATCATGTGGACCAAGGATGGCGTCACCATTCACAGCGGCTGGGAGCGCTTCCGGGTCAGGTCAGAGGGTCTCAAGGTCAATGATGTCGTGATCGAAGACAGTGGATCTTACATTTGCAGGGCCACAAACGGATTTGGGAGTGTCAGCGTAAATTTTACATTAACAATTACTGGTGAGTTTAGTTAACATGTAACCCTGCAAGAGATGATAATAAGTGCTTATTTTTTAGATTAGAAGTCATCAAGCTACTTACAATTAAATTAGGTTAATCAGAGTCTACTTCAATGCTCATTATTGGAAAATGGAAACCCCGCCCGCCCACGCACACACACACACACACACGCACACACACACATATATATGGAAGAAAAAAATTATTTTGTGTCATTATGAAACATAGCCATTTCTTAACAAAAGATAAAGATAAAAACAAAATCTTAAGAACACACTTGAAATTAAAAGGTCCTTCCTTGTGTTTGAAAATCCCATCCCATGAATAATATAATGAATATAGTGTGTAGCATGAACAAGGAGAGATAGAAAAATCCATTATTTGCACCTTTCAGAAGAAATCTGAGAAGAGCTCCTGTATATATATCTAATAATTTCTTTTTTATGCACTTTCCATTAGGCTAGAGGGAAGTGAGGAGAGAGAAAGTGAAGGAAATAAGAGAACTTTAAAGGGCAATACAACCTTTCTAATATGTTCAATTTTTTGTTTAGATCAGAAAAACGGGATGGCGAAAGTTTGAAATTAACTGGACCAATAATAAGAGAGTAATGACTGTTTTATATATGAGATCACTAAAAATATGTGAATCTCAAATTGGAAATTTTATAAGTGGGTTGTTACACATTCATGGGGATAAACTCTGGTTTGTCTTGCATAAAAAAATATATTTTGTTTTTTCTTCTCCAAAGTCCCTTATCCCTTGGAGCACTAATCAAAATATATTATGGAAAGAATAGACCCTCCAGAGTCATACATTTTGAAAATTTAAACATTTCAGTAAGTTTGTGTGTCAGAAACAAATGGGAAAATTGTCTGCCACCACATCACAGTGACATTCCTGATTCTGTTAAGTTGAAGTTCTCATACGTATAGTGATTACAAATTTCAATAATTCATAACGTTCTTATTCTTAATCGGATTTTGCTCAAACTTTCACTGACCTGCCGCTCTCATTTTTCTGCTTCTATTAAAATCAATTTTGCCCTTTAAGATGGCATTTCCTTTTAATCTTTCTTGAAAATTGACAAGGTGGTTGACCTTAGACCTAGCCCATATGGTCATAATAGCAAGTGCTTCAAAATTGCTATGATGATATAAGAAGGATTGTTGTTTGATATGACTATTCTGATCGAGAAAACACATGTATGTTGTGTGTCTGTTATGTTAATCGTCCAGATGCCTTGTCACTTGAGGTCTCATGATTGGCTAAAACCTGTTGATGACCTGCTGCTGATGTCATTACCAAGTTGGGGGAGTTGATGATGATGAAAATAACTTCATACTGCCAATTGTTTGTCCCAAGCTATCATTTTCCATGAATGCACATGTTTTTTGTGCTCTGTCGGCCAAGACATCTGTCATTTCAAGTATTCAATGCAGACGATTGCGATTAGATTGGTGCGTTAAAAGACATGTGGAAAATACCACAGTAATTTTTATTGGTAATCTTTGGAAAAAGTTGCATTATAAATAAATCACTTTCAAAATGTAATAGCCAAATATACAATTCATAATACTTGCAGTAATAACTTAACATCTAAAACATATGAAGTGGAGAATAAGCTTTTCACACTGAAAAGAGGTGGGGAGTCGATGTAGGTTTAATTGTAAATAATAATTTCATATTTAAACAGGAAAAATGGGTAAAAATCATGTTTATTATGTTTTAAGTCCTGCAAGGAAAAAGAATTAGCATTGTATTCACAAAAGAAATTAAGGATAGTTAAAAAATAACTAGAAAAATCATTGGTTGCCTTAAAAAAACAAAAAAACAGACCTCATTCTCACTCGCATTTCGTCGCCGTTTTCACGAACCGGCACAAGCCACCGAAATCCCTTCAAAATGTAGTTTTTATTTTTTTTTCATTTTTAGCATAAGTTATCAACAATCTTTCATTTCACCAAATTTCAGCATCCAAAACGCTTTAGTTTTTGAGATATCCATGGTTACACAAGTGACAAAAACGACACACGAGCCAAAAAGCACAATTCATATTTTCACGAACCGGCACGCGCCGTTATAAGTCAATGGGCTGTGCCGGTTCGTGAAAATATCTTTGCGCTTACAAGACCTAGACGACGCGACACAGGCGGTTGTGCCGGTTCGTGAAAATGAAATACGCGCTGAGACAGCGCGAGCGCTTTTGTCTTGCGCGTAAAGTTACATAGGAAAAACGACACAGTGGCTTGTGCCGGTTCGTGAAAATATTTTTGCTACGTAAACAGCAAAATAATATTTTCACGAACCGGCACGAGAGTCCAAAGCTTCGTAATATTAATAGTAATTGTCATTATGCTTAACAAATGGAATGTATAGAAAATACAGAATATTTTCCTTTCATTGATATGTATTTTGTGATATAAAATTTGACATAAGGCATGTTTCTGGCGAATTCAAAACGGGCTAAACGTAAAACGCGTTTTTCTCAGAATGTACTTATTTCGTTGCGCGTTGGGCTGTGCCGGTTCGTGAAAACGGCGACGATTTATGGACTGGTGTACGCTAGACTAATCCAGAAGTACTGTTGGTCTCACACTCAAAACAATATGTACACTACTGTTAATGAGACCTGTGATGCTATAGCAATAGAAGCCTCTTGAGTGCATGGGCATGAACAAATAAATTTACATTCAAGAAAATATGTGTTGAAATTGACCCATCAAAAAGGTATTTGTACATTAAAATATCAAATATCACATGACATGCAACCTCTCCTCATTTTCAAAGATTTCAGACAAGAAACTAGAAATCTTACATTTACATTGCGGTATTTTATTAAGCATCATAATTCTGTCCGACTCCAAGTTGAGGTTTTACCACAACTCAAATATTTCTCTTTATATGTTAAACCTGTCTACCTTTGATTCCTGGCCTGAATTCCATATCTGTGGATGATTTAGGATTTATTATCACTTCAAATGATAGGTTTATGAGTTTGTCCCTTTCCACCAACCACTTGTCTCCTAGAACCTGCTAAAGAAAGCCCAATCTTGTCCTCCCAATAGTTCAACCATCATGCTGGCCTGTTCACACAGTGGGAAAATATGTTACATTTGAATTACAATTTATATCTCACCTTTTGCTTTTTACACATAGGCTTTATAATATATGTGTGGAATTTCAATTGTGAGTCATCTTTCATTTTGATTACAGCATCATAATTCTGTCTAAATTGAGGTTTTACTTCAATTAGATTCATAGATGTTTACCTTTGGAGTTAAGGTCTATACAAATCAATTTTCTTGTCAGTTTTCTGTGACATTTATTGCAACTTAAGGGGCATTTACACTAAGCAAAAACCATCCTCACATTCCCAAGTTGTGTCAGAAGTTGCTAGATAGCTATCCATAAACCAGACCAAATAAGGAACATGTTTGATTTTTTACTTCAATACTTGCCAAAAACTTCACGGTTTTTGTAGTGTCAATGCTCACTCTCAAAGTCAAAACACCAGCGAATTATGCAGAGCTACGACAAGTGGTGCATGTGCAAAACTCACACAAAACTAAAATTATCAGACACCAACAGTTTCTTGTGGGTTTTTCAGCAGTGTAAAAGATAGTTTTTAAAATTCAATTGTTAATTCACCAAAGAACACATTTATAGTGTGATTTTAGTTGCAATTGACAAATCTTACAAATAATTTGTAATGCACAAACAAAGACGAAATGAGATTTTTTTTATTTTACCTGCAATTTGTATGGTTGCCATGAATATCAAATTTATGAAGGAAATATGGAGGGATAATAATGGATTTGTTTTGGCATTGTTGTTATGAATAAGATTGTTTATTGATGATGAAGTGTCAAAAATCTTCAAGTAGAGATGAATTCTGAGAATGACTGCTGTGATCTTAATAAGATCAATGTTATATAAAGATGATTTCCTAGCATGTTTAAATGCTGGAAATAGTCTACTGATCAAAATACCTATTGCAGGTTGGAGGCAGAATTTTATCAGAATGTTTTAAAGTGAGATTTCTTGGGATTAGATTTGTGGGAATAGGCCTGGAGCACACAAATTTACAACCCTCTTGAAATTTGTGAAGAGTCCTATGACCTGCTATAAAATTCTGAAGCATAAATCATGACTCTCAGCTTACATGCTCTTTGCAGTGCCTCAACATATAGGTAAAGTGGCTGTTGTACAGAACAATACTAAATATCAACTTTAAATGGCTGTTGAAGTAATTGAACCTAATACATTGCAAAAAAGAATTAGACAGTGGTTATGTGTTGATGAGGATGTTCACTAGTGCTGTCATCGAGAAAAAAAATCTTTGTGGACATGTCGTCTTGAATTTTAACCGACAACGACACATTGTCGACAGATGGTTGGAAGGATGCAATCCTTCCAACACCGGCGTGCATGCCAACAATTGTTCGTAAATGATTTTTATTTGCTGCAGCCGTAAGTGAGATGACCGATTTCGAGTTTGTGTTCACTTTGAAATACAAATTACACAAAACCAAAACAAAACAGTGTTGTTTGTAAAATGATTCAAAGTGCGTGTAAAGCCTATGAATGGGTTGATTCTTGTCGACAATATACTATCCCTGTCTACATGTCGCCTTCCCGTAAAAATTCACTTTTATCGACAAGGTTGTCGACAGAAGGCTTGTCGATGACAGCACTAATGTTTACAGCTCCATTGAATTGCATGTACATGATTGTAGGTTCATCAAATTTCTCCAATTCAAACAAAATAGAAATAAGCTCTTAATCTTTCAGAGTTATCCAACGCTCTTTTATCTTATTTTTTATTTTTATATTTGACATTTTTCAGTAACATTGGTTGTGAATTGCGAGGAATTAATTAAAGCTCTGAGAATAGACTTCTATTCTTCCAGACATCTAACTCATCACATTGTATCAATTATGGATCTACATGTACAAGTTAGGTAGAAACAAAATATATCGTCGCTGTTTTCACGAAGTGACGGTAGTGAAAAAAAATTGCATTCACTTTGCGTTATAATTTTCCTCACTACCGTCACTTCGTGAAAACAAGGACGATATAACTCAGATAAATTCCAAGGAAACAGTCACTGCAGTATTGTAATCTGAAATATGATAGAATGCAGGTATGGATTAGACATTTAATAATAAAAAACAAATGATAAACACTTTTTGTTCATTCAGGTCAATATGTCAGTACAAAGTGCCCTGTTTGCTAATCTGTGTTAATGCATGTTTAGTGAAGGTCCTTCTATAGTTATCACATCTGACTAATTTTGTAAACATTATTTCTGGTAAAACAAGGTTTATGCAATCATAGATTTATAATGACTTACAGGGTTTTCCCCCATCCAAATACAGTTCATATCCAAAATGTAAGATTACCTTTAAGGGCCGAATTTTCTCTCTAACCATTCAGTGAAGATGAGGTGAAACATCTGAGCATAGCGACTGGAACCTGATCTGACCATCTCTCTCCTCTAGTAATATTTGATATCTCCTTGTAATCCCCTGCACAAACTATTGGGTGACATCATCAAAGATTCCTCCCTCTTCAAAGACACTCCTAAATATCGGCTTGGCGATAGGGGCAGATTATCCTACTTCTAAGACTGATTGCCATTATTTGCATCATCCTTTATTTTCCCCCCTGTATACAGTCTACCATCCTTACCCCCCCCCCCTCAAGAAAATAACAAATCAAAACATAAGTGATCAGAATTATTCAATTTGTTAACATTCATACTCATGGAAGAAATGGTCAATGATATCTGTGACAAACTTTTTGATGATATGGTATATAGCCTATCCATTTATAACTAAGCCTTCGTTTATTAAAGTATGATTTGCTTTGTGAAAATCATAGATGAAATGCAGGAGAATCTTGAGTACTGGTAACTATATGTATTTGAAGTGGGTGCATAGTTATTGGTAGTAAGAATGTAAAAAGTTAGATCCATAACGTCTTACTCTTAGCTGGTACTTCCTTAAATCAAATTAGTCCTTTTATACCTGACATGACATTAAAAGATGTGTTCTTCAAGAAGATAATAGGATGAACAAATGTCAAATCAAGTATACATTCCAGTATCAGTTCGTCAAGTCATGAATGTCTATAGGGCCAGTCCCATTTGCTGATATGTTTAGATGAGATTAGGGCCATGATTCGTCATTGAGTTTTTATTTGAAACAATACTCAAACCTGCCTTTCACTATGTGTTCAGACTAGACACACTTATATTACTTATTGTATCTTGCTTTCATATATCCATAGGATCAATGTTGATAGTCTAAACAGGAAGAGGGGGCATAATGAAAACAGTGTTTGTAGGTTTCATCAATGGTGCAATGGACCTGGTCTTGACAAGTTTCTTCTTCTCGTTATGTCTCTCGAAAACAATATGCATATATCTGTGTTTACTATTTTCTTTGATTTGTGTCCAAATGGAAACTCTCTCCTTTTTCTCATTCTCATTCACTTACAGTGTTGGTCATTTGTGTGTTTTGTCTTATCATTTACTTTTTTTCCTTATTGAACCTGTCTGGGTTTTCCTTCTTTTATCTATCCTCTCTCTCTCTCTCTCACTCTCTCTCTCTCACTTTCTCTCTCTCTTATCACATGTTCCTTCAATCTCCTCTGAATCCTCTCTTGATCTGTCTTGATCATCTTTCTCTATCTATGCCACATTTCTTAACCCTCCCCCTTTCATTCTGAGCTTCTATCTCCCTCGCTCCCTCCTCCTTCACTCTCCTTGCCCCAGGGCCATCAGCCCTTTGATGGTGCCGACACCCCCTCTCGGCATCTAGTCGATAGCAAACATTTCCCACACAATGTGCTCCGGTTTTGTGCTCCATTTCATCATAGACGAATGGCAAATGATGGTGAATCGACCACTTCTGCACTTGTTTAAACGCTGATTTGTCACATCAGCCTATCGCATTGCTTAGGGTCACTTACTGGGAGGGGGGGGGGGGGGGGGAGGCAAAAATATGAAATTTGAGAGATAATCTCTTGTTTGATTTCTGAGTCATCATCTGGTTGTTAAAAGTGTAAATGTTGCAAGATCTTTACCCAATAGCTTTTCTCGTCACTTCTGCATTTTTCCTCGAGCATGCACTAAACTTAGCGATCAGCAAACACCAATGATAAAATACTTTAAAAGGTGGTCTTTAGTAGATATGAGATTAGTCTGTGAAGGTGTGTAAGAATATTTGTCTAGGAGTCATTGTCTGAATCAGAAGTTTTATCTTCAGTAACATGTAAGCCTTAGATCCCATTCTCACTCACTTTCCTGGACCTGTCTTCTCTACTTGAAATTCTTTTTTCCCTTAATTTTATAATTCTATCTTCTATTTCTAGCCTTCCTTATGTTATTCTTTTTTTTAATTCTTTTTTGTTATTGTCTTCTCTTTCTGTCTTTCCTTATGTTATTGTCTAACACAGAAAATTGGTGATGACAATTAGGACAATGTCCCAAGTTGGGACACACATCTACCCCAAACATTCTGGCATTTGGGAATCGGGGAAACTATAGGCCTAAGCACTCCTGTATTCCAATGGAGGTGAATGAACTAAAGTTTTAGACATTACAGATATTTACCTACACAAAGCTTGTATTGTTTTTGAGGGCTACAATATATGCTTCAAAATGTGAAGTTATTTCACGGACAGCGCCAATTTATTTCATAGTACCAAGAATAATCTTTTATTTAATCTGAACATGATGTTTATGAGCTCTGCAAAAAGATGAGGAACTTCCCATGATTTAAAAAAAATCATTTGATGCGTATCATTGAATGAATTGGGACATGTGACTACAAATTAGATCGATTTATTGCCCACATACTCCTTTCTAATGCTAAACTCTAAAGTAAACTTTCTGCCAAAGGGAGTTCTTTCTTTCTTTCTGAACTGAAAGTACTGTCAGTTGGTTGTGAATTCTCTATGCTAGTCTTGAGTACAAAGCACAGGGTCATACAGGCATTCTGTCAATGATCATCAGAGTGGTACCATTGTCTGCTTTTATCAGTTCAATTAATGTCTAGATGTACATTACTGAAATACTTTTCACAAGGAAATTTGTCCAGGTACAGGAGTTCCAAATAACATTGATCTGATAGGACAGGATTCATTATGGAGTCTGTGATCCTTGAGGTCGTGTGGTCTCTGCCTCAGTTGTTCTTCATACTTTCTCTTACTCCTTTCAATACCAGTGGAGACTTGTAAGCGATTGGCCCCAATGGGGCAGCCTGTCACCAGCCTGAAAGCACCCCTATCGCCCCGGGGCTAACCTCTCAAGTAGCCCCCTCAGAGCTGGGCTGTCAACCCAAGCAATTATCCATCCACATAATGGGAGCTTGGTTTATTACCACCAACACCAGGCTCCTTGGAGAATACAGGGAGAAAGAGGGGGAAAGAAGGGCTTAGACTAGTCTTCAAGCTGGTGTTTATACTGCTTTTTATAGATCTGTGGTGAATGAAGTTCTTGGTCTTGTGGGGAAACTCTGAAGTTTTTTCACTTCTTTTCATTCACCATGAAAATTAAGCATAGGCTATCTTTAGTTGATCAAGCTGAGTTAGCTGACCAATAAAGGATGTTTATTTTCTCATTTAGAGTGTTTTAATAAATATTTAACCCTTCATTTAAGAAAACTTTGGCAGTTAGTTTTACTAAAAAACAACTCCAAAGCTCACATTTTTCCACCATAGAGTAGATGAATGGGCACTAGAAGAAATAGTAAAAACAATTTCTTTAAGAAACTCTATGCCATCATAAATTCCATTCTAAGTATTTAGTGGTTGAGAAGTCCATCAGAACAACTTATGATACTGCTGATTCGCATGGTATATTAATTTACATGTATTCACATTTTCCTTACATGCATATGAAAGATATGTAAGCGATCAAATATCCTATGAAGTTTCCAGGGTATGGTCATAAAGCATGTCTGAAAACCAGAGACTAACCCCCCCCCCCC
>BEXV01000461.1:104281-116298 GCA_003118195.1 Hemicentrotus pulcherrimus | reverse complement strand
TTTCTCTCATTTTCACAAACCGCTCTCCTTCTCCCTCTCTCTGGCTCTCTCTGTCTCTCTCTCTATGTCTCTCTCCATCTAACTACATATTGCATTGTGAAGGCAATTCTTTGTTAATTGAAACTTCAATAGAGCACTGAGATGTTATGAAAAGGGACATCAAAGCCTACTAAAAGCAAGTTACTGAGTAGGAAAATTATATTATCATGATTCATTTTGGAAAATTGACATTTTAGTAATTTAGTGTCTTGGAAAAGAAGAGAAAGTTGTCTGGTGCTTCATTACAGTGACACTGCAGCCAATTTCAGCCAAATTGAAGTGTCCATACTTACAGGGATCATAACTTTCTCATTTATTTCTTCCAAACGTCTACCAATCTGTTGCTCTGTTTTCTTTTAGAGTAGTTTATTGATTAGGTTGGATTTCTCTTTAAAGGTATGCATTCTGTACTGAAAATGCGGAATACGATTGCTTTAATTGCAAAAACAAAAAAATAATCAAGTGGCGTACCACATCACAATGCTACATATACATTTACTCTCTATCTAGTGATGTAAAACCACAACTTTCTATTCTGCTAAAAAATTGCAGGTATACCAGTATTATGCTGACAGTGAGAAGAGCATAAAATCATCTGTTTACACAACTAACGTATTCATACCCCTTGTAAGGTTTTTTTCTTCTTCTGTAACTCAAGAATGAAAGGTTGACTGGTTGTAGCAGGGCCTTTGTTGAATTCTTTTAGTTATAAGCTTTAATATGTCACACTTTCAAGAAACATAAATCGGTACAAATTCAATTTTTATATACATGTACTTAATAACTACTACATAACTAGGTAAGGGTATGAATGATTTTGTTTTTAACTGTATAACTGTAGAGTCAACCTACATCCTGGCTCTTAGTAGTTGATAAACTTGATATGGTCCAGTAAACCCAGCAGATGGTTCAACCTCCTGTATTCATGCTCACATTCCTCATAGAAAATCAGTTTTTCTCCAGAATTCAGACAAAAGTCAAATAGATCATTGCAAAGAGCTGCGCAAGCATCTGAAGCTGGGAAAGAAAGAAAGAAGGGACTGTGCACATATCACTCAAGACTGGTATGCTGCAAAGTTTACAGAGAGTAAACACTTGGAAGAAAAAACACAGGCATTCCAAAAAGGGACCGAAATTTAAACCACTTGGATTCAGGCGCCAGTGCTAATGCAAGAACACTGGACAAAAGAGGCATCATTTACATATGAATCGAGTGCAAATCTTTGCTTTTATTGAGTCCATGTTAGCTGTGTAATAGCTCTGAATTGTTGATGAATTGAAAACAGAATAGACTGATAAATCAAGAAGTGGGAAGGGGAACCTTCCATTGTAGGTTTGTTTTTTAATCTCTCTTTCCCTCTTTATCCTTAGTACTAGTGATGATTTGTTTACTTGTGTGTTTTGTGGACTGGGTATTAAGAAAGCAGGATGAATGAATAGTAGTTTGATGGAATTAATGATTTGAGAGGTTTGCGTCAAACTGTGAAAAGAAGCAAAGAAAAGCTCTGAAGAGGACTGCAATTAGAGAATGTGTGAAAGGGAGGGGTTCCAGACGAGTTAGGTGGTCTAAACTAAAGCAGGGATGCCAGGGATCCACACTCACTTTTGGGGGAAGGGGCCCCGGTCCAGGATAATTTTTAGGGTGTGTATTCATGAAATTAGGGTCAGGGNCAAACGTCTTTAGATATGCCCATATCTAAAGACGCAAAAAGGTGCGTTTTGAATGTGACATACAGCCAGAATCACGTTTCTGAGAGCTAGATAAACGCAAAGCTCTTTTGTACCTCACATACAAATCGGACCTCCCAATGTTAATTTCCGGTTCGGAGGCTAGTGCGCGCCATGTGCTGTGTACAAGCATGTGTGTGTAGTTGACCTCAAACAAACTGTTTGCTTCCCGGGTCAAATGGCGCTGAGCAGCTGCGAAGAGACAAGGCCTTTATCGTGAATCGTGAAGTGTAGATAAACGTGACATCCCGTGAATCACGATCGTATAGTGGGGTTTGATAGTGGGGTTCGATAGTGGGGTTCGATATGTACATATCTAGCGGCAAGCCTAGAGCTAGATAAACGCGCCCATAGTCTACTAGTACTCAGAATTTTTTCCATTAAATTTGTGCAATACCTGAAAGGTTTTTGCCTTGCGAATGGCAGTCATTCAAAATATGTGAAACAGTCATGTTGCAAAACTTTATGGATTTACAGTATTACCACAGACCTAGTAGGTCCATGGTAATACGCATCAGTATTCAACTTTCAGATCAAGGCATTATATGATCGTGAGTGTGAATGAGCATGTCTTTATTTTTTTTCTGAATGCCTATATATCTCAAAAAGAAAATAGTTCCTTCTCATACCTATTCTCATCAAAATGCTCAGTCTTGAGTAGATACAATCCACAATGGATTGGCATGGTCAATGCTAATGATTTTGATATTTATTTTCCATCCTTTGCTTACCATAGATGGATCAAGTAGTCCTGAAGAAGATCCTAGCCGAGTAGACACACCTACAGTAGAGGATAGACCTGATAGACCCACATCTGGAAGTAAGTATAAGTATATCAGTAGCTTCCTATGTGTATAGTGTAAGATATTATTTTCATGGGCAATGGTTTTGCTGTGTCTGTAGAACTAGAAGTTCTACATGATGAACAGAAGTTTGAATCAGCCCATGTTCCATAACTTAAATTGGATGCTATACGATCCAATCTTGATAGCAAACTACTTTGGAGGAAAGCAGAAAAATCCAAGACATAGACTGGTTAATAACTTTTGAAGCATAATAGAAGAAAAAAAAAAGGAATCTCTAGAAAAATTGTCATATTTGGTGCTATACTACTCTAAAATTATAGTGAATTAGCTGAAAAGTTCACCAAGTTTGCCTCAAGACATCCAGTTTTTCAATGCAAGAACCAACCTCCATTTACTTATGTGTGCATTATATTTCTTCTTGGTGTTCATTAGCTCAGTAGTTGTAGTTAAAAAAGGTTATAGCTTTCTTCTATGCTTTAAGACTATTGCAGACGCTGTAGCAAACCAATTAATATTGAGTGATTTCTCAGTGTTCACTTCAGCATGTTGAACTGAAAGAGGATTGGGAATCAGACTAGATGATAGATCTAGGTCATAACGTTTGCTTATAAATCATAGCGAAGTTATAATGTCTTGGTAAGTAGACATTATAAAGTAGTTGCATCTTAGACGTTGATGGCGTGGGAATGTAATAAGTTTGTTCATTGTTAGGATCTTGACCATTCGTTTGTCAGTATCATCCTGTAACTCACCTTTCAGTTAACTATAGAAAATCATCTGTGTGGTGTTAACAAGTTTGTACTTGTTCAATCAATGTTATACTGAATGTCATCCAATTCAAATTCATTTCCCTTATCCTACTCCTAATCCCCTTATACAAACCAATATCACTTTCCTCAAATCCTCCAAACAATCTCTGTTACATTGGACCCTTGGATTGTTCCATTTTTCATTTCTCCCTTTTTTTTTTTTTTCTCTTTTTGTGCGTCTCTTGTGCATGTCTTTATGTTTATATGTTTATTCAGCTATGCCTCAATTTTCTGAGCTGAGCAAAATGATGAAGGCCCAAAAGATAATGAAGCCCCTTAACAGTTCTGTGCGGTTAAAGTGCAAGGCTTCCGGCCATCCTCGTCCGGAGATAGTATGGGAAAAGGACGGCACACGAATGGTCATAACAGAGGGCAAGCAATCAAGACAGTTCACACTCAAGTTGAGCCACTTAAAGCCAGGAGATAGCGGCACCTACATGTGCATAGTTTTTAACAAGCACGGTCGTATAAACGCCACCTATGAAGTAGATGTAGTAGGTGAGTGGCAGCCAGATGGTAGCATATTTTCTCTAGTCTACTGCTTCGTTACCTCCATTGACGTTAGGTTTATGAAAAGGGGGGGGGGGAAGACGCCATGTTCAATTGGTGCTTCTTTTGGAAATAGAAAAGGCAAGGTGCTTTTATCATGAAATAAATCAGTCACACAAACAAATTAGACACATTATTGGCATTATGATTTAATAACCATAGCAAAAATCAATGTTTTTTCACATATAATTGATTTTTGAAATACTAATTTGACCAATTTTATTTCCTAAAGGTAAAAAGCGCATTACCTGTTCAATGATTTTTGCTCGCTTTTTTGCCATCTGCCAAATGCTTTTGCATTTTATTCAATATTTACTGTGAAAGAAGGAAACACTTCTGTCCTTATAGATATTACTTCCTCTTCTTATAATGCAGAAGAGTCCTGACTGAGCCGTTCTTTGTTTTATGTGGCATGTTTGATTTATGTTGATTGCATGATATATATATATATTCCTGGTGGTGGTGACTAGTTTTGCCTTGCAATAAACATTTATATATATGGAAAATAATCAAATTATTCAATTTTGAAATTATCTTTTCATTTATGGATCTACTTGTTTGTATTTGTAAATCAAAACTACCTGCAGAAATATAACAATTGCAGTGAATAGTAAAAGCACTTTCTGCAGAAATATTGTCCCTGCCTTGCTGATGTGTCCCAGAGAATTAGTATTTCTCGATATTGTGTTTTAACGTTTAGCTTGTGCAACGAACAGACACACTAATTCCTAACCAATTGTTGAAAATATTCAACTTATGAAAGTCTTGATAATTGAACTAGTGTTCTGAATTGCAAGGTAATCCCCAAACACAAACACATCCTATATGTACTTTGGAGTAAAACATTGTCCCCAGAAAAAGAGAGTGAACCAATTACTGATGTATGAATAGACATATAAAATAAAGATAAAAAAGAAATCAAAGCAACTACACTGAATAATTGTTAGTTATCCTGGAAATCCCAATGTGTTTCTCTCAAAATGTTCTTATGAATTCATTCATCATTTAACCACTTTTATCTTCTATTTGAAGTATACAGTATTTTTTCAATGAGTATATGCAAATGCCACAAAAAGTAATGTCTTTTTGATTACCTTATTTATTTTTTCTTTCCCTTTCTTTTCAGATCAAGTGAAGAAGAAGCCTGAGCTACTAGGGGAGCACCCTGTCAACACCACAGTGGAGTTTGGTGGCACAACATCATTCCAATGTCGGGTGCGTAGCGATATCAAGCCTCACATCCAATGGCTGAAGAGGGTTGAAACGCACAGCACCCCTACCAATGCAACCATCGAGATGGATGGTCAGTACTTTGTGGTGCTTCCTGCTGGTGATGTTCTTCCAAGACCAGATGGGTCGTACCTCAACAAACTCATCATTTCTTATGCTACATCAGATGATGCTGGGATGTACATCTGTTTAGGGGCTAATACCATGGGATATAGCTTCAAGAGTGCATTCCTAGAAGTGTTTCCAGGTGAGAATCAGTCCTTTCTATGATCCTCTCATCCTGGAGGCAGGGGTTACTCGGCTAATTACAGTATATAGGGATGTGCCACTTAAATTGGTTGCTTTTTAAAAGAAAACAAATATTCCTACTGGTGCCACTTTAAGATTAAGGCTTTGAAAATGGGTCCCTATTACCTTCATTATAATACTTCACCCATACTCTTACTGAAGTGCAAAACCCAGATGCAAAAATAACTGCAACCATTTCGCTTTTTTATCCAAAGTTCTTGCCGAAGCTGCCAACAATCACCCTTTAAAATGGAGATGGGTTTGGAGGCTTAAGCCGCACATCCCTGTCCAAACCAACTCTGAGTAATTTGGTATCATTTCTGTAAACCTGAAAACTACATCTTTTTTTCCCCTCTCTCTCTCTCTCTAATGATTTCATCCATATCTGTAAGAAATAGTCAAATAGAGGCAGAAATATAATTTGATTGGTTTAAAACTATATTTTTGTTATTGTTTTGTTTCCACTATAGATCCTAACATGAACTGGATTGATCCAGCCCTCCAGCAGACTCCTCGAGTAAACCCAGTTGTTCCTGAGGCATGGGGTCATATTGAACAAGGTTTACTCATAGGCATTCCAGTCAGTCTAGCACTCTTATTTCTCGTCATCGTTTTCATCTGTACCATCAGTCGCAAGAAGGCAAGGTCACAACGCCGTCGTCATCGGACAACCCCACCCGCTCCCCAGCTCCCAAACTCTTCCATTAAAAAGGAGTATAACCATCGTGATTACCTGAACCGAACCAACCTGACAAACCCACATATGATGGACATTGAGCAGTGTGCACCCCTCACTGCCGCGCAGTGTGCCCCAATCAGCTCTCAACAGACTCTTCACATATACCCGGTACCCAGCCGGGAAAACGTCCTCAACCGTTATGATGTTCATTCACCAAGCAGTTTCACAGACACTTTAAACAGCAATGGAAGCCTGACAAGCAGTAGACCTAATATGCATCATCATCATCTACATCAGCATACCATTCTGCATTGCTAGCATACGCTCAATTATTCCAAAGCCTACAGTTAGCACTTTCCTATTTTATATGAAAAAAAGGTAGTAGAAAGCCCACAAAAAAAACATGCCTTTATGTTGATGTCCCGAGGTTGCTTGGGAAAGCCCTTGTAGAGTATTTGTAGCAGGCATATGCAGTGTGCCCATAGATATATGTATAGAGAGAGATTTATTAGAACACTGTATTTGTCTTGTCGATATTTCATATTTGTACATACTTATATGTACGCCCAACTCTGTTTGTATTTATGTGTTATGTTTGTACAGAAAGTGTGTGTCCTAGTGCCTATGGCTCATAATGTGTATAAAGTATAAATAAGTACAGATATTTATATATCATTATTGAAAGAGAATAAGATGTTAAACTATAGTTTAGCGCTTTTTGAATTAGAACTCATGATTTTAGTGTGTTTAAATACTATTTGAGTTTGATGAGGATACATGTAAATGACAACATTTCTCTATATCAGTTAACAACTTCATGACGAATCATAAATGAAATGTAGGGAGAAGCACCTTGTCCAAAGCTTCTTTAAAAAATATTATAAAGGTGGGTAGACACTATTCACATTTTCTTTAAATACCGGTTTATTGTCAACTCTAGTTGCATTCTTTGAGTTCTAGGAAGGATCAGTGCTGTAGAAACACTGTTATTATAGCATTGTTATAATTGAACAGCGTCGGTGACAGAGAATCCCCCTGCTTGACTCCGCTCCGGATGGCGATGTGCCCAGTGGTGGCATCAACCGTTGTGAACGTCGAATATCCCCCTTCATAGAGGTCCATCATGATGTCGATGAGAGGGTCATGCACCAGCTAGGTGCCTTCTCAGGGCTTTGAAGATGAGATTGTGAGACACGGTATCAAACGCCTTTGCCAGATTGTGTAGTACCACCGCAAGGCACCCATTGCTTCTTTTGCACCGCTCAATTAACTCCCGTAGGATGAGGGTAATATCTTCTATGCTTGCTCGCTGCATGAAGCATCTTTGTCTCCGACACACACGCACTGCCTGGTCAAGCCGCCTAGTCAGTATCTTAGAGTACAATCTACTAGTAACATAGCGAGTGTTAGTTAGAAATACATATACAGTTATTTGGCAGTTTTGGTCATTTTGGCTTTTGACCCTATTTAACAACGTATTAACGCCGATCCTGTCGGCTCATGAATCCCTGAGATTATGGTGACATATATAGGCATTTTGGTATCTGGCCCGTCCATCCGGCATTTCTCCGCTGGTGGTGGCGCATCCGACGGTCTACCTTTACTTCTTTCCTTTTCCAACAAAAATCTGCTTAGCAGTTTTTTTATTAAGTGTTCCGAAGGACATGGTAACATATATATGCATTTGGTAGTTGGGTTCATTTTTGGGCTTGACCCCATCTTAATGTTTTGCGGAGACTCTGCATGCTCATTGAAACACTGAAAGCTTGGCAGCTAGCTGGTCCTGGGAAGGCAAAGCTCATCTAGCCATAGAGGCATTCACCATCCGCATAGTAACGCACAATTCATTTTGCAGTATTTCGCTGATACGTGTATAACTCGGGCCGACTGTCTTGTCTTTAAAATGTTAAAATTAGGGTAAAAGTTCATGAAATATTGAGTGAAAATGCAATTCAGATTTACTTGAAGTTAACCTTTTGGGCTCTTTTTGTAACTTAATGCAACAAGTAATTCATAGTACGGTTGTTCTTGTCCTAAAATATTATTCTTCTTCAAAGATGCATGTATCGATGGATATCTAAGTTAGGTTGTAAAAGGCATGTACGGATACAAATGCTTAGATTTAAAAACATGGATCCTTATAACTCCCGTTTTCCATCTTTAGAAAGGATATTTGAATTCAAATGATTACATCGTGTTTGTATATAATCAGGGCAGATTATTTCAACATGCTACGAAGGAAAGTGAATTTTTTATGAAGTATAAGTCTTCCAGTATTTTTTGTCCATTATGATCATAAAGTTTTGCCTTATTGTTACAGTTAGAAAAAAGGGAAGGTATTTTTTTTTCTCCCCATTTTGAAGTTAATAACTATTTTTTGGTCATTGTTACATCAGCAGTCTCCAACATTATAATTTAAAACTGGTAAATGGTTACTTATATGGAACTGTGTTCTAAACTTAACATGTACCAAAGCCCTGATTCTTGGCTAGGCTGTAGAAATGTTTAATGAATGCAACCTTAAACTCTTGAAACCTCCTTGATTGGACCACTGGCCAGAATGCTAGAACAAAGATGTGAAATGCCAGTTATGGATTTACTGAGTTATCATTTATCATAGTTATTATCATATTGATGGTAGGCCTATGAGAGTAGTTTTTATGCTGTTTTTTGATCTGTTTTACAGAATGGAAAAGGTAGTTATCATATTTATTTATTCCTTGTTATCTGTAAGTTTTGGTAGAATGATTGTATCTGGGTATTATTGACATCTCATGTTCTGGAGCTTGTGTTATTGTAGTTTTTGAAAGGAACCTTTATATTGTCTATCTATACTACAACTACTTATCTGGTCCTCCATGAGGGACAATGAAGAAGTGGAAGGGCACCAAGGTGCTCTGGGGGTGGCTTCGCAACAGCTGGCCCTCCAAACGGGCTTCTCCGACTCTCACCTAAGCCCGACCCACCCCCCCCTCATTTCTACATGTTAGAAAGTTTGAGGAAGCGACTCTGAGGTTTGACCATCCAATGCAGATGTAGCAATCCTTGTTTAAGTTAAGTGTTTTTTCAATAGTTCCATTGTTTTCAAATCTAAAGTTGAAGAGGTTTATAATAAATCCGGTTTATGAGATTTTGAAATAAAGTTTACCAGGCTATGCTACTTGTTAGGCATTGCATTGTTGAATTACAGAATATCTTTATTTTCACAGGTGGATTTAGAGGTACTGGTTACCTTTCCAATGATTAAAGATAACTTGAGTTCTGGTTAAAAAAAGGAAAATCAATTCTCACAGAATCAAACGAAACTTACACTGAATGTTCAAGATTACAAAAAAATGTCATTCGCCAAACAATTTTGGAAGAAAATGTATGCTGGCTGAGTAATGACCATAGAAAGATAAGGAAATCATAAAGTTCTAGCCCCGATATCATTTGTGTAGTCCCATATGCATCTTTCTGTGTACAGTGCTTGTTACTTTACCAAGACTGGGCCAAATTTATTATGATTTTGATGACTCCAGAACCTTGCAGTGCACACCAATACTTACATATGCTACATGATCAACTTTTTCTGATTCATTCCACACCTTTTCTTTCACAATGCAATCGCATTACCAGAACTCACCTTCATCTTTAATAGTTGACAGATCATGTATTAAATATTTACCCACAAGTTTCATTTTTTCTCAAATTAAATATTTTAAGGCTGTAGACCGAATATTAATCAAACTTGTCTAGCTTATATCAATGTAGAACCACAATTTACTTTAAATTCAGATTATAATGGCATCTGTAATGCTTTCGACAATACAGTATAGATGGACATCCAAGTTAAAAACAAACAACAAAATTTTGCAGTTATCAGTTTTATTTGTATCATGTGCCCCTTGATGTGGCTGACAATTTGGGAGATGTATTGATTAGGCAATTTTTGTAATGTAAACAAATTTATGCATATGCCTTTGTTGTACAAATTATTTCATTCACGTGGAAGGGCACCAAGGTACTTTGGGGTGGTCTTGCATTAGCTGGCCCTCAAGGAAGGCTTCCCCGACTCTCACCTCTCTTACTTTTCTATTTCAGCCTTGCTGATGGGGTTTACTATCCCCTCGTTGTCCGCCATAAACCCAGGGTCGACATAGGCGTTTATGCCCACCACTTTGCTCTCTCTTGAGAATCTATCGATGTACCTCAATAGTCATAATTCAAATTGCATATGTTAGTTGCTGTTAGGTCGGACATACATTATGGCTTGTCCTACGTAACAACACGTTATATACTGCAAATTGCATTCTGACAAATGATATACAATTGTTTGTAAGGTGAATGAAATAATTTATATTATGGAACTTAAAGCTAAACTTGAGCTCTAGTATGAGAATTGTATTTTTTTAGAGTAAATTGCCATGATTTATTCTGGATTGCATCTTGCTGGTTGAACCAGTGAAATAAAACCAAACGCACAAAAACTTACTGGGCATCATCTTCGATATAAACTACAACTTCCATTAGCACATATCGACCTGTGTTTAGCACATAGTGTCGGGCCTACTTACCTGAACTTCCTTATATGTCTATGCTCATTACTCAGCCCTATGCATTTTCTCCCAAAAATTGTTCGGCACATGTTGAAGTTTCGTTGGATTCTGTTAGAATTTATTTTCTATATTTACCAGAACTCAAGTTTATTTTTAAGTATAAATTTGGTTACATTATGAAAATGGCCTATTTCTTCCCTTTATTTTTTCCCTTTGTAAAGGGTATTTAGGGATGTTGTTCATTTTTGAGAGATGAGGTTGTCCTTCCTCAGCCATGTGAGATAAATTCAGTTGTACTGATAATAATCTGTATATGAGAGGGATTGATACACCTATGTTTTCAAGATTCAATTACCCATGCACAATCTGTCTTCACCACCTCCTTATCTAGGGACAGTATCCCTGTCCTTAAATCACAATGTCACCTTGTCTTCTAGAAATATGGTATTTGTGATAGGTCGAAATTCAAACAGTAAATATGACTGGTTATATATGTAGTTTATTCTTGCTTGAAGTCTTGATTTGAATGTTTGCATGATAGCTTTTGAACATTACTTTCATTTTGTTATGTACATATCTGTACAAATGATACACCAAGGGAAGATACTGATGTCACGGAATGTATAGTTCAAAGTGATGTTATGTATGAAAGTTTGTAATAAAACCAAAAACCTGAGGAATATGGTTTCCTTTCAGCTTGAAAAGTCTAAATTCGAATTTTGGTCTGCATTGTTATTTTTGATTTTTTGTTGTTTTAAAAATTCAGGCATGAAGGGTTATAAATATGCCAATTTGAATTGAAATAAGGAAAAAACAGTTGGTCAATATTAGAGGGAAAAAAGTTTACCCGTAAGAAAATAGTAAAACAACTCACCGTTTGTTCGTTCGTGTCTCCTTAGATCAAGATTAAAGTATCTTGATCTTCGGAGTAGTTGCTACAACCGGCCGTGTCGGACACGTTGCCCCGGGGTTCGAGATATATACTATAACAGTCAACATTACATTTGATTAATAGTACGAAACTATTAAAATAACTAATGTAACAGGAAAAAGAAGAAATAAATAGTATATATATATACTGTATATATTATGAATCAATTGATTTGGTCGATCTAGTTCGATGGCACAAACACGGCACTACTGGACAGAGATCCTAATTACAGATCCTCACAACTCACCAAGTAATAATCATTATGCTTGAACCCCCCTCCCCCTGGTTTTAGACGACTTTTAAAGCCCATCTGTACTAGTTAACAGAAGGGATTAGACCACCATGCAGGGTCACTGACAAGTGGTTATTTCATCAAATCAGCTCTCACCTAACCCTTACTGTACTGGGGGGGGGGGGGGG
>BEXV01000461.1:91052-103929 GCA_003118195.1 Hemicentrotus pulcherrimus | reverse complement strand
ACAGTAAGGGTTAACAAATTCAAAATTAGAAATCTCTAAAGTTTTGGTTTGTCTACAGTTCGTCATGTGATATTGACTGCAAAGATTATCATTTAGTATTGACCGCCTGTTCAAATGGGTTTGATTGTGTGCATTGTCTAGGTGACATGTATTTGACATGGAAGGCTGAACTCTCCAAATATTTATATCCATCTCTCTTAATTACTATGTTCTTTCCCTCTTTCAATCATTTTATCTCTCCGTCTCGAATCCTTCACCAATTAAGTTGAGCATCTCTCTCTAAGTGCCATATCGATTGACTTTGGCAATCATGCTGTTCCACAACCCTCAGCTCCTAGCCTTCTCTATTAGCACCACTCCCAGTTCTTTCACTCGTCTCTCTTCCATCCAAAGTATCCTCCTTCTTCTCACATTTTTCCCTGTCAAAGCAAGATTCTCTAGGCCTTCTTTAATGTGATGAACTTCAACTGCCTAATCAAGTTGAGCCTGTCATATTCCAAATTATTACTTTCCCACTACATAAATGTACAACTATGTTAATAATTCACACTACTATTTTGCAAGCTCATGTTCCAAAACATTTATTTATTAATAATATACAAGAGGAACATTTAGCACATGATAACAGTTTCATGTAGGCTTATAATCAGCACATGATAACAGTCTCACGTAGGCTTATAATCAGATGCAAACATCCCAAAATCAGCGTATGCAAGATGAGAAAAAAATTACTAAAAATGCCCAAGGTGCTTTCAAAATATAGGAGTAATGTTTTTAGGGGGACCTTGGTTACATATCATAAGAATGAATACACAAGTTTAAAATTTGGCTCAATGGTAGATCTTTAAAAAAAAGAGTTATCTTTATGGTGTGATGGTCTAGTCGATATGTCAACGGACTGTGGATCACAAGGTTCATGGTTTGTGTCCTATCACATCGCTAATGTCCTTTGGCAAGACATCAATCTATATTTGCCACTCTCCATCCAGGTGCTAAATCTTGGGTACCTGGTCAGATGCAAACTTTCATGTGGTTGGATTGGTATTTTATCAATGGCACAGAGCGGAGCGTGCGCACTACAATGTGTGGATTAGCAATTGAATCCTAGGTACCAGGAAAATAATTATTACAATTAAAACGCTTGGAAACATCTCATTAAGCGTTATACAAATGTGACTATTATTATTATCATTGAGAATTTTAGGCCAATGTACAGAATTCCGGTACATGTCTCCATTTCCCTTTTGAAAACCCCCGACATCAGCACCTTGCACATACAGTAACATAATTAAATAATAATCTATGTAGAAACATTCTTTCAAATACATATATGATCATATTCACAAAAATAAGGTGCCATTATAATTCAACAGCACCTGCAAAAACAACACTAAACATCTTGAATACAAAACGCTTCATGGTGATAAATGCTCATTTATGAAGTACTTTCTTATGGAGATGAAAACTGGTTATCTGTTTCTTTAAAGGGAATTTAGGAAGAAATAGAGAGAAACAAAGGTTGAAAGCCAATGTCTAAGTTCTACCTATTTTAAGATAGATAATGATGTTTGCTGGTAGGATAAGCAGAAAACTAAGCAGAAAACAAAACATTTATTTGTTGCTTTTTAGTAACCATATAATATAAACAAATTCACAGACAGTCTTGTACTTTGAATGACAATTGTGCTTTACCCTCATCTTACACTTAACAGTTGGCATACATTATTTCTATTATCAATGTGATCAGGAATAAAGATTGTTTTCATCCATAAGCTGGATGTATGAAATGTACAATGATATTAAAATGTAGATTACTAGCAGTTCTAGGAGATGAAATCATGAATAGTGATCCTGGTTTATTTTGAATTGGAGTAAAGCATGTACTTCCTAACATCATTATGTGAGAGTCTAAAAATGCACTCTCATATTAAATGTACATGTACATGTACATGAACATGAACGAACCATATCGAAACAACATGATAAAAATGCTCTTTTAATTAAAGAAGGCAACTTACAAATATACATACTTAGATGTCCATCTATGGCCAAAATTTGAAAATGTTTGAGAAGAATTTGAACTTCATAATTCATTTTACAAACTTTGATGCAAAAATACAAATGTCTAAATTAAAATAGGACAATTCTGTGAGCCTCCTTGATTTCAGGTTTTTCTTCAGTCCTTTAATGACTGGCATAATCTTTCTATAAAACAAATCTTTGAGGAACTATGATCTTTCTATGAAACAAAATACAGTAAATTCATGATCATCAATTAAAATTTCCATTTTATTATTTCCTATTTTATCTTTGCAATTAGAAAGTGATTGATCCTATCTTTGAACTAGATTAGAGTACCGGGTAGTATGAATTCAACACGAATGAGAGAAATGATCAATAAAAGAATTAAATGCAGATCTGTTAAAGAATGGCCAATAAGTCAGAAATGCATTGTCTCATGCAATTTGTCTAAAAACACTTTTTGACTTATGAAAATATAACATGAGGACTCTGAAGCATATACCGGTACACATCACAAGTTGGATATAAAATGACTAAAAAGTGGAATAATGTGGTTTTGACAAGGTGGAAACAAAAATAGATACTTACAGAGTCACATAACAGTGACTGAAATCTTTTTCTTTATTACAAAATAAAAGTGAATACGTCATGCTGGATAGCCCATTGATAGGGCATATAACCCTGCAAATCTACACATCAAGTAAAACAACATGACGGTTTATTCCTACTCTTTAAATGCTTCAACGTCTGAATATGCTTGATTCACAAGTACCGATCACCTAAAACAAACTTTGTGTGCAGATAGAATGTATGAAATCGACCTATTGTAGAAAACTTCACCTGTAGTTAAAAAGTTAAGGAGTACATTGATTGGTACATCATGGTATCACATATGCCTGATTGACTGGTTAAGTTTATAGGACATAACTATTTTCATGCTTCAACATTAAATGCATTGAAGTGGAAATGAAACGATAATAGAAACAACAAGTAGGAAAGGGCTGAAAGGAGAGACAGCTTTAAAGGTTATTTGTTTGTTCTGTGGTTTTCACAAAGTCTGAGCATTAACAACAATTATTATTATCAAAGCTTAAAATCCAGTGTAAAATGTAATAAAAATATAAAAACAAACTGGTAAAAATCCTTTTTTAATGTTTTTTCATTTTTTAAAAAATAAAACAGTAAATCTGTTGCTAAAAATGATAATAAAAGTATTTTTCAGCAGCTTTTGCTTTGCAGTAACCCACTTGTGGTTTATTATCAAACTATGATAGTTACCCAGGTATGTGAGACCCAGTCTATTCATCATGTAATGCGGCTGGATTCAAGCTAGATACGTATGACTCAAGGTAAAATACAAAACAGATTTTAAAACAAAATCATATATTGTTTCAGTTCATTAATATACAAATGATATGATATAAAGACCACATGACCTTCTAAATCCAACTTCTTCAAAAATGAAAATATTTTCTGTCAGATAAATAAGTTTCATTTTCTGCTTTCATTTCCCTTTCTTCATAATACTGAGTAGTAAATTCAAAATCATTGCTTTTGAGGGTGACAAAAATTAATTTATATTTCAACGAAATTTAGTATATATTCCAGCTCTCTTGAAATCATCTTAGCAAGTGAAAGACCATCAATGTTTAAAAATTAAAAAAATGATTTGTGAATCAGTTGGCAATACAGTTCTTAATAACATCTTGTACAAAAATAAATCACAATTGTAATTCCTCATCAGAACAAATATGGCTGGTTCAAACTTTGCATAGAGCGAGCAAGCTTCAATCAAGGAAACTTAGGTCTTCATTGAATAGATTTCAAGAATTAAAAATCAAAAGCTTTCTATCGATAAAAAAAGTGAAAGATAGAATATGAAAGATGATATCAAGTTCTCTCTAAGCATATACATGCAAGAATTTGAAAGGCATAATTTTTCTAGCCTCAATAGACACAGAAATACTTAACTTAAAAAGACAGAACCTTTGTTTTAATTGCATGTAGGATATCAATATAGCTCATAACATCTCACTTAGGGAATAAATTTATTTGGTCGAAATTCATAATGAAATGGCAATAGTAAGAATTCATCACAATTACAATCAAAATTTTAATTACCGGTCGAAAGGTTCCTCATCGACTAGAAGAACTCAAGAATAATAAGTATATGCTTGTTTTTTGAAGCAAAAATTGTGCATTTAGCATTTCATTTCATTTTCCAAAACAAAAGAATATGTTAATTGAAGCCAGACATTAAAAATGTTTCTGAGTAATGCATTAAGAGGAAAGAGAAAGTAGTGAACGAGATTGTACTCTTTAAACCACAGTCAAAGTAAATATATTTCTACTTTATGTGGTTACTTACACACATACCAAACAGTACTTTTATTCTTTTTACAGGAATACACTAGTCTATTAGCTTGCTATATCAGAAGGGAAAAAGAGACCAAATAATATTTTTTTTTAAAGATCTGGCAGTGAACACATGGCAAGTTTAATAGTACAGGCCCTCCTTTTCTTACACCATAAGAACATATATATATATTCACCAAATACACAATAAAGCTTATATATTCTATATATATGTTCCACTTTTTGTTTCTTTCCTTCAAATTTTACATTAGTTATGAGGTCACAATTCAACATCAACAAAATAATTTTTCCAAGCAGCAGCATACATATGCAGCTTACTTCAGTCACTTGAGTATCAGTGCTAAGTTTGTGTCCTGTGCTTGGTGTCATAGAGTCTATTCCATGTATGCCATGTGTGAAATTATCCAAGACAGTTTACTGTTTCCCACTCTGTGTCTTGGCATACTCTCACACGACACATTCTCAACACATAAATGTCCAATAAAGCACAAAGAAATCAAAGGCAATAAAGGTTTCAATCAATGTCTCATGATGCAATTCTGTATCCCTTCGGTTACGATGCTTTTCCATGTTTGATTCTGCTTGATTATCCATCTTCTATATACACGTATATGTGTGAGTCTATTGCAGTATACGTTGGCTGGCGCTCTCCAGGATGATAAAGTAAGTCCGTGATGTGCCGTTATACTCAATCCTTCTTTTATTGGACTCCATGCATTGCTGAATCAGAGTTCCATTATTTGACATCCAGCGGTCATTCAGTAGCACCAAGAAAAAATGTCCACAAAGGAACAAAACAAACTGAATAAGTCTGAAGCGGCAAATGAAAACACAAAATTAATTGCATATCAGATGCTTTGTCCTGCATGTTATTCGACTTCCGCCATCAGTTTGCATACGGACAACAGTCTCGAGTTTGTGGTACTTTGTAATAAACCTGCGGTGAGAGCGGCGCCCTGAATCCCATAAAAGCCATTCGCTAGAGGGAACACAAGATAGAGTTCACTTTAGTTAGAGTCTTAGTCCAGCTGGGTCCACATTAGAATATAACATTCATTGAAGAAGACACCTTCCATCAAATTCATTCTTTCTCTCACATTATACTGCATCGTTTGGTCCAACACAATATCAACACATACCAGCGATAAATATGTCTCAGAAAAATAGAAATGCATATCATTTCATACTTAGAAATTTTTTTTTTTTAAATGTAAGCTATCATTTTGTGATTATTTAGTCAGTTGGTCAGATGGTCTAGATCCACTGGTTACTGATCTCCGTCTTTACAAGACTCAGTTCAAGTCATAGTGAGGTAGGGAAGGGGAAGTGCGTAGTGCAATGGGGATAGGGTAGGTAGCGGGTAGAGGAAGGCATGGAGGTGGGGTGGGGTGGGGTTGGTGAAGGATGCGATGGTGGTGTTGATGGGGGTAGGGTAGGGAAGGAGGGGTGGTGGTTGGGGTGGGGGAGAGCCCTCTATACAGTTGATTCACTACTGTGTCTACTATGTTGGCTGGCGTAGCCTGAGTCTACCTCGCTCTCTTGAAAGGTTTTGACTGGTGCATCACCCACTGCTTCCAGATCAAGATAATCCTGTGACGGGAGGGAGAGAGGGAAGACAGAGAAAGAAAGCCATGGTAATAATCATCATCATTCGTCTCATTTTCACTGTTTTAACAACATATTAATCTTTGTCAAAAGTTATCTCTGGGCCTGGGCAAAACAAACTGAACCCTTTCTTTTCATATATAATTTGACCCATGGAGAGTTTCATTAACAACATGTTTCTTAACTTTTTAAGACCACAAATTCTAATAAACTGATTACTTTGTATAAATCTTAGTAAATAATAATTGGACTAATGCACAAAATCGTTTTCTGCATCAAAATAAAGATAAAATGGGACATGTTGTTTGTTTGTTATTGTATGATATGATAGATTGGGTAGATACCTGATTTGATGAGACTGAGATGATACGATCCAGATCTTCTACAAGCTCACAGAACGTTGGTCTCTGTCCCGGTGATGTTCTCCAACACTCACATAAGATATGATAGCTGAAAACAATGCAATGCACAAGTCATGTTAAGAGAATTGTAAGGTATAAAGATCAACAACAAATTATTTTCTTTATTTCAATGAAGATATAACACGTCAAGTGGTGATAACCAGGTTTGAAAAATTACCAACTAATACAAGAACTGTATTAAACATTGAAGTAACCAGTAAAGGCCATGGATGTCATCAAATATTTTTCTTGGTTCATTTATTTCCAAGTGGATAAAGACTAGGATACTTAAGATACTAAACAGCTTTACATGATAATGCGAAGCTGAGCAATAAGCAAGTTATAGGACAAATGGTTTTATTCAAGATTACATTTCACTTTCTTTTGTTTTTGTACATCCTTTTCAAACTTTTCAAAGTGTACTTTGTGTCAATGTATTGGAGGAATATGTCTTTATCTAGAAGGTAACATATTCAAGTTGAACTGTGAATCATGCAATTACTGTAAAATACATTAAAGTACACCAGCTTACATTTCTAGCGAGGTGTTTTGAGGTTTCTCCAATCTCTTGCCCGAGCGTAGGTAGTCAAACATCTGTTCAACCGGAACGCTAGGGTATGGGGTACCTCCTAACGTCATGATCTCCCATAGGAGAATACCAAATGACCATACATCACTCTGAGTTGTGAACATACGATCAAACAGAGCTTCAGGAGCCATCCATTTCACTGGTAACCGACCCTACAAAGTAGAAGACATGTAGGTAATTAGTATTCATATACTGCATATATATTTGTGATCCAAATAACCAGACAGAGAAAACAAATAACACAAGAGAAATACCAAATTTTGAAACCGTGTTTTTGCATTCCCTCGCACATCTGTGTAAAGTGTTTTCCATCAATTGTAATTTATTTGGAAGATTCTAAACCCCTTATGACATTCAGTTCCTCCTATTGACTTTATCATAATCAATAATTCAACACAACTTCTGGACAGTATCTTACACAATTAACAGCCTTTTCACACATATCTAGAGCTGATTCGTGAACGTTGTTTATATGATGTTCAGATAGATATGAATTTGCGATTCATACGCCGGTCAAAGCAGGCTGCAGATACGAAGCCCGTATCTAGAGAGCAAGAAGTTTTGTGTGTGAACACTCAGTAGGGCCATTGCGCATTTACGAGCAGTCACTGCTTGTAGATGCGCAATGGCCCTACAGAGCATGTGAATCTCGAAAGACCGCACCAAAATGTTCTTGTGTGTGAATGATGTTATATCTGAAGCTGATTTGTTTAAAGCTCTTTTAACTAATCAGCTTTAAAGAATTTTACCCCTGTGTGAAAAGAGGGTAAATCATATGGCCATTACTCATCATTCAAAGATGAGAGGTGGATAGGGAGAAGGTAAGGAAGAGAAGGAAAAGAAGAGAAGGAAAGGAAGAGAAGGAAAGGAAGAGAAGGAAAGGAAGAGAAGGAAAGGAAGAGAAGGAAAGGAAGAGAAGGTAAAAAATCTTACATCTGTAGTCTTTCTGTAGAAGTCAATGTAGTGGATATCACGGGCAAGTCCAAAATCACAGATCTTCATCTCAAAGTCTTCAGTCACTAGAACATTCCTTGCAGCTAAATCTCGGTGAATGCACTATTAACAAACATAAACAACAACAACATAAGAGTTATACTGTTCCTAGATATTTTATGACAAAGGAAAGACCTTGGCCCAATCATTTACACTCTTTAAATCTCTATTCACTAGTCAAGTGTTTTTAACTTAGATGAAGCGAAATAATTAAAGGTAACAACAGAGCAAAATTAATTATTTCTATTAATACATCTCTCATCGTTAAGTGAATTTACATTTGAATATCTCCAATTACTTTGATGGAGTACCAAATTTCCATTATGAAAAAAATGTAATATGTAATTTGAGTTTTAACTCTGTGTTATTGAGTGTGCATCTGGTAAACTATACAAAACCCAACTACTTTATATATTAAAACAAAATAATACAAAAGGTTCCATTATTTAAGGATGGGATTATTATATGCATGCTCCAGAATTTAATATAACAAAATATATGAACCAACAAATTCAGAATTTTCCGAGTGATGTTTTATTTCACCAAGTCTGCAGGCCAAGGTTGAAATACAAAGGCACATGGGTAATTCAGAATTTAAAAATAAATAAAATGCATGCAATATTTATTAAATAAAATGGGAGGGCATTTGTGACCCATTGGATTCAGGCCCTCTGGATTACCTTCAGTTTGCCTTCGCGTTAGATGAGAGCAGCTAACACAATGCTAACAATGGGTAGCGCACGGAAGAGAGGTGGGCTGTCTAATTCACCTTTCTACGTGTTTTGCCGTGCAAAACAGTTTGTTATATCTCACGCTCATGCACATATACCAAAATGTTGAGAGTTGAATGACCGCTTCTCAGCCAACAAAATATGTTATTTTATATCTTAAAATGAAGCCTACGTATGATTTATATTCATAGAACATGAAAGATATTCTCACCTTTTTGGAAGCGAGGAAATCCATGCCTCTAGCCACCTGGTAAGCCATAGACATCAAATCTTTATTGGTCAATGTCTGAGAGGTCGTCAGTAGGATAGACTTCTCATATTCTTCAGGTGGACGTCTTGACCGCAGGAAATCTCGTAGGTTGCCATGGTGAGCAAATTCAACAATGACATAGGGGGGACCTGTGACATGAAAAGAAAAGTGGATGTATTTCATGAGAGAAACGGAAGTCCAAGTTAGTATGATAGTCTTCTTTTAAAAAAATAAGTGACAGGCTGAAAATATAACCTGTCATCCCTTGAATGTCGACTCTCTGTCTCTCCTCTCTCCCCATCTCTCTCTATCTCTCCTCTCTCTCTCCACCTCTCTCTCTCTGTCAGAAACCTCAGTAAATTTAAAATCAATCGGTTAATCAATGACAATAACTTTGGAGGTTGTCAGAAACAGAAGGGGCTTCTGCATGGTATTTTCATCTTGGTATCCTCTAATGTCACTAAGCATAGAGTCAAATAAGTTTGTTGTCAATCACAGGCAGTATGGATGAGTCAATGATCTTGGAAACAAAACCACCTGGGTTGTAAACAAAGCTAGATTGCTAGTGCCCTTGGGTAAGATGTGTGTTCTTCATTATTTAGATAGTACATACACCTGCAGGTTCCCTGAAACTCAATTCTAAGCATATATAGTTGTTTTCTTAGCACTGTGATCCTACCTTCTTGTGTACAGCATCCAAGCAGATTGATGATGTTAGGATTTTTGCCAATCATCTTCATCATAGACAGCTCTGAGATCAGATCAGAGAACTCACGATCCATGGCATTTGCTGAAAAACAATTCAGAAAATATTGTTGTTACACTCTCTCATTTTACTACATTTACTACTTGTTATTCCCTGTAAAATCATTTGATTATACAAACCATTTTGCATCAGAATGGCTGCTGTTTAAGTATAAACAATTGATAAAGTATGTAGAAACGTACAAAATAGGTAAGCCCCACAATAATCCTGCAAATTATCTAAACTTTATTTCACAATGAGAGAATCAAGATACACGTACAACTCTTCAGAGCTGCAAAAGTTCCATAATTTGCATAAATTACAATTTATGATATAATCACTTTTTATATAAACAGATGATTCTTTATTTACTTTTAGTCACAGATGCACATTTCTGAAGCAATTGAGGGGAAGGCTGTCATGCCTTCATCATCATTTACATGTTAGACATGTAGTCTATATCTCATTTAGCAGTTTGAGCTGTTCTTAAGGTAAAGACCAGTATTGGAAACGCCCCAATTTCAAAAAATGAAATGGAAGCTCTCATTACCAATCATGTGAAAGAATATGTTTTGACTAATACATGGTGATAAAAAATTTGCCTGGAAACTGCCTACTAATTCATATATTTGGAAAATTTGTTTCTCTCATGGTCTGTGAGAGATACAGGGTAGTCCCATATACATCTTTCTGTGTATAGTGCTTGTAACTTTACGAAGAATGGGCCAAATTTCTTATCATTTTGATGATTCCAAAACCTTGAAGATGCTTGATGCTAGATGATCAACCTTTTCTGATTGATTCCACAATGTTTCTTTCACAATGCAATCGCATGACCGTAGCTGGTCTTTACCTTTAAACATGATAGTCTCACCTTTGAGCATCTTGACAGCCACAGTGGTGGTCTTCTCCTGGCAGACAATACCAACTGCTTCTCCAATCACTACCTTACCAAACGCACCTTCTCCAATGGTCTTCCCTACGGTAAGTCTACCATATCAACAAAAAGACATGTACAAAATATATATGAATGATACCATAATGCATAAACCTGATTAATAAGTGCATCTTTAACAAAACCAATATAACAAAAGAAAGTTCAAAATAGCAAGATAGTTTCACCATTCTTACTTAGCTAATCATACTATTCAGCTAATCATACTATTTGTATTCATTTGTAGCTTCTACGTTTGTTTATCACAATAGAACTGAATGGCAATAAAGGAACATTTTGAGGTTTTAATTTATTTGTTTGAAAACGGTTACATGATATCTCTTTGGCATTAGAATAATCCACTACTTTGAGATACATGCATTATGCAACAGTCAAAATTTCCAAGAGAGACCAAGGACCCAACACTACACAAGAGGGGAAGGGAAACATTATTCTCAACTATGAGGGTTGAGAGCTACAACATGTCATGACTGATGCAGACTTGGTTGGTTAAAGATTGAAGTACAAACCTGTCTCTAGGGAACTCCCAATCAGGATCAAGAGGGATGTCGTATTCAGAGATCACTGTTAGTGATGACGGCAGTCGAGTCCGCTCAAACTGATACGGGGGAGCATTAGGCTTGGTCGGGTCAATCAACATCTGCACAAGATACAAGTAGAGGATCAATTTGGGAACGTATGAGGCCTGCACAAATTTCTAAATATGATTTCCGGTATGTCGGGAAACAAATTTTGAAGATATTTCACATCTCATAAAGCTTTAAAGGCATCGTTTAACTATGTTAAATCTGAGATGCATGGACCTATGTGTTATTAGTGTCTGTGACATCATGTAATATTGAAGCCCAAAACAAATTGAGCTTCAAAATGATCATGAAGTGCCTCAAAAAAGTAAAAAATCTTTGAATGACTAGTTTTACCATTCTCATTTTCCCCAAGAGACTAAATAAATTTCAATTTCCAATCAAAAATATCTTGAAAATCGGAGAGGCGATCGGCTTGTAAAAGTTGACCTAAAGGTTTATAATTATGATTGCAGCATGAGCTAAATCCAAGGCAATGTTACCGAGTCACTTTAAGCAATTTTAAAAGGGATTCAGCATCTATTGCATACTTTAAAAATTTCATGTAATATTCATATTTGTTCATATATGTCAAGAAGTGAAATGAAAAAAGTGAAAAGTATTTCACTGTGAAAGTGTTAAGTTGCAACCGTTGGTAAAAAGTGAATGAAATACATCCTAAATGAGCCATTAATGGAGTTACGGAGTGTGTTACTTAGCTTACCTGTCTATAGACGGGAGGTTCGCTGCCTGGTTTGTTCTCAGGTCTACGATGTCTAACCTGGGTCTGCTTACACAAGATAGCTATACATGTGACCAGAATGAGCACCACAACAAAACCTACGACACTGAAGATAATAAGCTGAGTCTTGCTCGTTGGCTGCATGTTATTTGGGATGTAGACTGCAGGAGGATTGGTTCTCACTGGAGCTTGCGTAGTCGCTGTCAAATTCAAATACAGAAATGTGAATATAAGATCATAGATTCTGAACTGGGCCCCCATATTATGGCTCCAAAGCCATATCAACCTACAACAATATGTGACCCCAAATTGTAAGAGTTGCTTGAATATTTGATATAGCAAAACAACCATAGTTTTAACAATTTTCTTATATATTTAACTCCCCCAACCCCAACAGAAAACCAATAGACCAAAGAGTAAAATTATTGAAACTATCATATAAAGACATACTTCAATGAAATGTAATAAATTAACATAAAGAGAAGGTCGAGTTCTGGGGAGAGGTGAAAAATAATTTGTGAGCGTTATCATTGTTATTATGCAACTCAACTTTATCTTTAACCAACAAAGAACAGAGTATCTTGAATAGATATGTTCATCAATGGTTGCATGCTATTTGTTCTGTCTTTCCTCTACACTGCACGTTTTATCCTTTATTAACTCATTAGCAACTAGAGATTTTGTAAAAATAGCCTTTTACTCACTGGAAGATGTTGCAATATTGCTTTCATATTGACATTTTTCTGAACAATATGAAACATGCGCTATTTTCCTATGCAGAATCCTACTGTAGATATTGTAAGGATTACGCATGTATAACATTATCACGGTAGACCCTAGAACGGATACCATAGCATGTTGAAAACGTGATTCAGTGAGTTTAAGGAGGGGGGGGGGGGGGGGGG
>BEXV01000461.1:33510-64661 GCA_003118195.1 Hemicentrotus pulcherrimus | reverse complement strand
ACTATTGCATGCTTTTTCATGAAAAAACGTGGGATACTCTCTGTAAATGAATCAAACGTGTCTGTGTTACACTAATCATTTGATTGGGATCTAGGAGTGAGTTGATATTATTTGCTATCACATGTTGAACTGTCAGGTTCTATAGGCCCAATTGGTTCTGATATCCAATATTTCCTTAATTACCAATTTCCACCTTTTCAAATACAGATCACGGCATCGATTTCATGATTAAACAAGAATACCAAAGAAGGTAATATAAATATGCGTCCGGAAATACAACGCGAAAATCTGCATTCACTAGTTATGTACTGGGGAAGAAGACTATTCATTGCTGATCCGCCAATGTAACTCAATACCATACCATTCAAAATTTAAATCACATCATTGGGGAAATGATGAATGCTTGTTTACCTATCAGACATACCCAGGAGAATGGTCTTCTTCACAAACATGAAACAGGCGACTGCTTGAATAAACCATGGTTCTACGATAAATCAAGTGACACTGCTACCTAAAGTCTCTAAACCTTCGCTCATTAAAAAGGCAATTGGATCAGAAGAAAAGGTAGGGGGAGTGTTGAGATTATTCTCAAGACATCACGTCTAATAACCTGATGCAACAAAACAATTGTCCACGTACACATAAGGCCTGTCTTCATCAGCTCAAGTTTGCCAAATAACTGGCTATATTCAGACTCAGGATACTATCCCGAAGCTCGAAACTGCGGCTTCACCAGACGGATAGGCTCATCACAAACTTGCTCTGACAGTCGCAAATTAGCCCGCTATTTCCAGAATAGAGGGATATTTTGGAATCAAGACCAACATTTCTCAGGATTTTTTCTTGACCAAATATCCCGCTAATTGCAACTGCCGGCTGATGAAGACGCAAATTAACTGGTTGATTTGTGATCAGGATGGTTAAATTAGCGGGTTATTTGGCAAACTCGAGCTGATGAGGACAAAACTATTGAGACAAGCTAATTCATCAAGGGGAAAATTTGCTACACAATGCAAAGTTTTTCAGATTTCACTACATCACTTTCTAACACTACCAAAACTTAGAACTTCTACAGAACGATGCTAAGCCTAAACCAAATCAAACCCCAAGACCTAATCCTCTATCCTGGAACAGATGTCTAATCACCTCATCATCATAATTACCAACATTATTATCAATGTTATCCTCATGATTAATGGATTAGACTCACAACTTCTCATTATTACAGTTTTCATCACCATGACATCAACAACAAAAACAACATCACTATCATTGTCGCATGATGATCATCACCACCATCATCATAATCAACATTCTCTTCTAGAAATGTAATTTCTTCTAGGGTGTGACTATGATGAAGAGTAGAGGGAGCCCTGCAATACTTACTAGGTGGTGTTCCCGATGCCTCAACATAGCCTGTAGATGCTCCTTCTCCATGGTCGAAGTACCACGATTGCACCTGAAATTGGTATGTGTGGTTTGCATATAGATTGGTGACTTCAACCTCGGTCACATTGCCTCCTTCAATCTTCTGTGTTTCGCATCCATTACCTGAAACATCAAGTCAAAGTGAAAGAAAATTCATATTAAATGCACCATATCAGAATACATGTAAGTATCTTAGCATCATCTTTTTCTTATATAAATCCATTTTCATACATAAAGCTACCAATCATGTTCAATGAAAATCTTTTGAAATGACCATACACCTTTTTTAAAGAATAAAAGACATTGGGGGTCTGCACTAAGCCATTACAAACAGTGCCTTCAACATGACACATTCTGCATGCATGCGGCACCAAAAACAAAAAAAGTCCATCTTCAAACTGAAAGTTTCTCTCTTGGTCTGACAAGCACAAACCACAATCAATTTCCCAGGAGCAATTTTCTTTAGGGAATGCTTGATTGAATTTGAAATGAAATATGTTTTGTCACTCACAAAAGATAGCAAACAATACCCCATGTTCAATGCTGGACTCCAACAGGGGGGACCGATGAAAAGTACCACTTACGCCTCCGCAAAAAGGGCATCAAATATACAGGTGTTCCTTCTTTACTGCTCTAATGTTTTATTCTCATACACAGTATTTCACAATATTATCTTGGTATTTGCTAGTTCACTCTAGAGTCATTATGACTGCAAACGCTGGTTTCTTTTGTAAAGTTGGTAAAATTGCAACTATCCATGCTGCCAGACTAAATGTTGTTTATATGGTTATAACTTCATTACCTTCAATGAAGGAAAGGATATGGCAAGACTAAATGTTAACACAGATAACGCATAATTCCAAATGGCAGTGCATGGGCATTGTACATGGTTATGATGTATTTCTGAATTGTTTCGTTTTTATCTACACTGTATGTGTTTAAAAAAAAGTCAAAATCAAAATCATACTTCATTGGAAAATAGGCATACTAGCTATATTTCCAACCGTATATTTTCCAAACGCCTACAGTAAGCTTTCAAATAACCCACAATTTTATTCTCTTTTTTCCTTAAATGCTATTAACCAAGTTTACAGAGTCATGACTCAGATTTTTTGTTAATAGAGAGCCTTACTCACTCTCAATCTACAAAAAGATTGAAAGAGATATGATACAAATGAAACTTTTTCCTGTAAAGTCTTAAAATTTCATTTTTGAAGTCCAATGCATTCACAGATCTATTGAAAACGGGTCTGCTCATTCAAAATTTCCCTTTGTCATTGCAGTGGGATAAGCCAGAAAAACAGAGCTATAAAAGTTTGAAATGATGAATTGTTCTTCCAATAAAATCTTGACATCTCGTTTGATTTCTGTTTAATTCTTTTCCAAACTTTGTGCTAACAATAGAGGTTGAATGGACTAGTTCGAGGGAGGTGTAAAGTTCACAACTGTTCAAATAAAATATGTCATCTAACAATTATATCTCAGGACTTCACATGAAAACGTAAAAAGACGAATTTCTCTTCTGATGCAGGGAAAAAAATATGCGAGGCTTGGGGCGAAATAGTCCCCAAAATGCCCAAAAGAGCCCCCATAAATTTGCATAAAGAGTTTAATGCAATACAAATTTTAGAATGTTTTATTCATGCAGGCAAGCTTGAAAAGTAGCCCCCGAAAAATAAATATAAATTTGTTCCCTGTTCTGATGATGAATAAGCATAACACCACTTTAATACCTATAAAGATAATTGAAATATTTGTTTTTAACAACAAAATTGAAGAAATTAGCAAATAAATAAGTAAAACACAAAATGAGTTAACTGTGATGAAATAAGATCAAATAAATAAGCAGTGTTAGCTAAACAAAATGTAATGAACTACAAAATATTGACAGTGAGTCAATCTGAATTACAAGTGACACAATCATATTTTAATTTTCAATCATTGAATTTTCTCTGAAATTCTCACTAGACCATTTCAAATCAAAATGAGATCTTGAGTGAATGGCAGGCAAATAAACAAACAAACAAATGAATGAAAACATACATACCTTGTTTTCTCTTGAGACAATATACAACAATGTATCCATCTGTTTGTCCTTGTAATGGTTTTTTCCATGTTAGAACAATGGCTTCTGCTTTGACTGGGATTGCTGTCAGATTCTGAGGAGCATCCGGTTTTACTGTTCAACAAAAAGATACAGAAAATAAAGTGGAAGTTAATAACAGAAAGAAGTCATACAGTTTCTTTGCAAGACATGAATCGTACAATACAAGTTTAACAACTTAAAAATATGCCTATTGGTAGAATACATGCAAGACATGCCACCTCACCATAAAATCTGGGCAAAATCTAACAGATATTATTTTTTCACCTTTAGTATACACTAACTTCTAAATACTACACTGGTATTCATATACCGGTATAGCATATTTTTGTTCAGAATATTGGCAAATATCTATCCAAATACCACACATAAAGGTAAGGAGAATATACAAGTGTAGAGAGGGTGGATTGATAGGCTCTAACATTCAAGAGGAGTCTCTCATTATAAGGAGTAAAAATAAAGACAACCATTTTCATTTGGGTCAATAAACATGCTCCTACGTGTAAGTAGGCATCCAAATTCATTGGTGCTGTCTGAACAAATAATTCAGGTTAGTTCTCACTCATAGTCATATGACCAAATCATGAAATTGACATTCCCATTTCTATCACCAAACACAATTTTTTCCTGATGCAGTAATCCGCGACTTTTCTTTCTTTGTCAGGCTTCATGACAATGTGACTTATATATGTTAGGTACATCTAACTATTGCACTGTTGCAGAAAAATAGCGCAAATGCCTGGGTGTAAATTTGTATGGATTAAATGGATATTACAGAAAGAGATTTGTGTCACACCACCTACATGTACATTGTATGTTCTGACGGTAGGCAAACGTAATGAACAAAACAAAATTGAAAAATTCACCTCTGGAGACTGGAGTGGTTTTTTTTTTTAATAAGCCTACATGTACCAAAATTTCACAGATTTTTGCAGTGTAAATACCCGCTCTAGAAACTTAGTACGATACAGGTTTTTGGTAACGTGACATGATTTTCTCCTTTACCGTGCAATCGCAGGCAGAGTAGGGACATGTCATGCATGCGCATTGCTCACCCCGAAAACGGAACGAGCAAACACAAATTGTTTTTTATTGGCAGTCTATAACATTTGATTATTTTTTAAAATGGTATTTGGGACGTGTAAATGGGCCTAATGAAAGATGATTTCCTCCGCTCAGTTTCCATGGCTTATCTCCTTCTCCTATTTAATAATCGCATCATACATCAAACAGAAACTGCTGATATCAATATTCCTCACTTGGGGAGAAGAAAGCTTCATGCATTAAACAGAAAAAATCAAAAGACATTGAGCATGTATGTGTAAACCTATAATCCATTTCATTTTTTTATTGCTATTTCTTAAGATGACAGAATGCATTGATTGATGTGCATGTCCTAAAAGTAAGCTTTATACTTCAAATTTGTTTTTTGCATGCTGTTAAAGAAAATTTCTACCTCATGAGCATTTTATTTTCCATTCATTTAACCGGTACTCATGACTTCATGTCAGCCATTCAAAGAGAAAGACAACAAAAGATCTATCGATTCAAATTCAAAGCATTCTCTAAACATACAATGAGCTTACACATTAGTAGAAATGCAAAATCTACCTGTAAAATAGCCCTACTCTCTTCTTTGTTAAAATCAGAGTTGAGAGATGAGCTTCACTTACAAATCTGACAACTCAAAGAACAGAAAGACTACCCTTATAACAGTGACCTAGCCGTGACGCCTAATCCCCATTTCTTTCTGCGGTTTTCAAATCAATTCATGCATAATAGAAAATTCATCAACTTCTCGAAGTTGAACTTTTGTATTAAATGGATGCCTATTATTTTTACTAATACTTTTGTTAGTCTTCCTGACTTTTCTCACATGATACTTACATTCCAAAAGTTTACTCATTCATGAATACACTTTGAGAAACAATTTATATTGAATAGAATATAAGATGATTGAAAAAAGAGAAAACGTTGAAAATAACATCCAACAATTATACTCTAGCTACATTTGGTTCGAGTCTTTCATTTAGAGCTAGGCTTGTAATTACAACAGAGTTTACCCCCAACATCAAAGACCCAAAGGCTCTGTTACAATTCTTGTCATTAAATCAGCTACTGCAGCATTTGCACAAAAAAAACTGGCTACTATTGAGTTTTCCTATTGGCTCATTAATAAAGCCTTGCATGCCAGTCAGGATTGGATCCTTTGTATTGTGATAAACCACAGGGTTATCAAGGAAAGGCCCATAACCCATATGACATGGGCCAACGCTAGTCACTGCACCCCCGCTGTTGAATTATTTGATTCCACCCCGCACATCAATAGCTACCCATTGATGACTACTACTGAATACCAAGCTACAATAGTCTACATTTCCAGGCTACAATACATCTTTAACTTTTGCTATTCCTTTTACTCTATAGCTTCAAAATGAACCCTGCTGCAAAACATTTGAACTTTATATTATCTCATGCTATAAAATGCTGCATAAACTGACTACTTGGGTTTATCTGATACACAAATTTATATACCGCCAAGTTACTAGTAACTTTTAAAATTGGAATAAAGCTTGTTTTCTGAGCCTAATTCTGTTCAGGTGCAAACACAATAGCCATTCTCCTTGAGCCTAAGAAGGAATACCTGTGTGCATCAACGTAAGGCTGTTATTTGTAATAAAGCATTTAAATCCTGCTTGATGGATTGCCTATAAAAATCCATTTTGAAAAAAAAAGAAACCGAAAAACAAGCTGTTGAGAGGAAAGTCGAACGAAAAGGATGATGAATGTGTTTTCATCATCAATATATCTGATAAGATCTCAACTAAAGTGCACTTCTCACTGGTAACATCTCCCATATTACTTCAAAAGGTATATTGTCATGAGAATTAAATGATTGCATTGGCAACTTTTTGAAGTGGCTTCCCCTACTTGCATCATTTCAAACTTTCTTCATTTCTCTTTCTTTCTCTCTCTCTCTTTCTCTCTCTCTCTCTCTCTTTACATTTTACAAGTTCAGGATAGATAAAACAATTTTGTTTAAGTCTTCCTCTTCTGTAGCATCATATTTGTCTCTGGCCTCTGGGCTTGAATAATCATTATTTGTAATTCATAGTTCTCAGAAGTATTCCTTAAGCATTCTCTCACTTTTGTCAATCCTTTCCCGAATTAAATTGAAACAAAACACTTCTCAATTCACCAGCTGCAACATAAGTTTGTAAATGTATATTTATGGAAATTCTTATTTCAGTGGAAAAGAGGAAAGAGACAAGGAATTCATTTACCAACAGACAGGCCTACAGCAACAACCTTATGCATAACACTGATTCCTATTTTTAATCAAATACCCCCTTAGACCAACAAGATAAATGTGTTTTCCCCAAAGCTAGCTCATATTTATGTGGAATAATAAGCCATTATTTTCTCAGTTTCCAAGCCCTCCTTACTTTTCTGCCCCTTTTGAAAATCAAATTGATTTGGCCTTCCTCCCAGCACAAATATTCTGATGAACAGTCCTCTTTTCTCCCTCTGTGATATTTATGATCTTAAAATATCTTTGATCAAGCCTCCAATTTACAGGCTGCAGCGAAGTCGGCCTTGCACCAATTTACAGGCTTACACTGTAGAATACATACCATGTACATGTAGTTCAGAATATTCTAAAATTTCTCATCTTCATAGAATTTTGTTGCTGTTTTCTGACCCATCATTGAATCTCTATTCAGAAGAGTGCAGATAATTCTGCGGTTCTGAAACTAACAAAACATTTTGTAATTTATTCCATTCTGGAGCTATTGTACATTTAGTCGTTATAAAGAGAATTATGATCAGCCTGAGTCCTGACCTTTTTGGTCCGTCGACCACACAGACTGATATTTTTTTCACTTCTTTCCCTTTGCACCTTTTGTGCGCCTGCCATTTATCTATTTCACAATTTTCAATGCAAAAGTACGAGCACCCTGCGAGTGCTCTCTGCAGTGCGAGGCTTTTCAACGAATTGAAAGAACTTCTGTAACAATATGCAGTAGGAAAAAAATGCACTCACCCTCTCCCCTCTCTCTCTCTCTTCTCTTCTCTCTCTTTCTCTCTCTTGTCTTATTCTCTCTCTCTTATCTCTCTCCCTCCCTCCCTCCCTCTCTTTAATTCTCTCTCCGTCACACAGTCATCTAGAATAAGTTTTTGTCACAACAGAAATATCAATGGGAGAGGGTTCGGAAACTAAGGCAATAAAAGAAATAAAATGAAAGAAAAGCTTGGACTGAGGCAAGTCCGGTCCAACACAATGAAGTATCGCAACCAAAATGGCTCATTCTCTGTTCTTTCAGCCGATAGCTGGCATTATTATCATGAGCGTTCTCTCAGAGGCAGTATGATTTAAGAAGGAAAACAACTTGTATTCTTGATTCTTGAGGGCTTGTAGGTTCAGTTATGCACTTCAAAAGGGAAGTAGAAATATCAACTAAATGTTTCCCTGCATGATGGTAACTAATACAAATACTGCATGCTTGGAAGTCAGAATAAAACACAACTTCATCCTACTTTTTTGGAATTTTGGATGTGTGTAAAAAACACCCCTCATCCCTCCCCTTCCCCCTCCATTTCCTTTTCTCTCTTTTTCTCTGACCTATATAATAAAACATGCACAATATATCTGAAAGAACTTCTTAGAATTATCAGCTATAGAAGCATATCTTCTCAATAGTTATGATCTCCTTTTGGAGATTGGGTTAAATAAATATACATTTTAATGACTAAATCAGCCCTATCCAGTCTATTTGGTTCAAATGTCAATGCTAGAATGCCTATTTAAGACACCTTATTCATATAGCTATTTGAATTATTTTGAAAAGAGTTCGCTATCGTCAGCTGCATAAAATCTCTCCTGAGAGACCATGTGCACATATCATAAGTTACAAAACAAAAAGAACTGAACAAAGTTTACGAACATAAGTTCATTGGAAAGATTTTTTTCTCCAAATGGACAAAAGAGGTCAAACGCAAGTCTAGACAGAGTATTACTCTTCAACTTGAAGTGAATCTTATCCAAGTTTAGAATAAGAAATTTGCTATCATGAGGGGACATGCATGCAATGCCAAACTGGTGAATTATGAATAAACGTCTGTTCTGTTCTTTTTTTACAAATAACATTGTCTGAAGTTTAATCCACTAAAGTACTATGATGTGTGATTCATAAACAATGCCTATAAGGAAAATGGAAGATCATATTAGTACTTGTCTACTGTAGTACTGTCAAGTCTATAACTCAGACAGATCTGCTACATGTGTACACACTAGCATGTACAGTATTTTCAATGGTTTGTTTCTATGTAGTTGGCTAGTCATGTAAGCACATTTTTATCTAGTAATCTAAAAGTTGGTTTAGTGTGGGTTCCAAATGAAAGTTAGTTAAAATTAACTTGATGACTGGGGTAGATCTTCTGTGCAATATGTTAAACACACACACACAGGATAAAATCATCAAATTACTACTGGGCTGTCAACCCATTTAGGGATCCTTCAGTTTCAAAGAAGACATTAGGGTGTTTATGTTTGCTTTCAAGAAACAAAGCAAACTTCATTCATGTTCAGAACTTTAGGATTGAGAAAAGAATCATGCTGCCAAAAATTGACTCACCACTGAGACAAGACCAAAATTATCCTATTTATGAAATTCTATTGCCATTAAAAACACTATTCTTTTTAGTTTTTGTAACACTTGATAAAGAAAGTTCCTTGTTATAGTACTTATATATTGTGGATTCAGTATGGGTGTGGTCCTTCGCATTGTATTTCCCTTGTAAGTACATCTCCTGCATGGGGCAACATGTAGGGACAACCTTCAAAAAGCTAAACCACACATTCCATCCCAAGACATTCCTCTCCAAAGGTTACCCCAACAATCACAAAAGAGGTCAGAGTTCAGACATTTCACAAGACTTGGCAAGGTCACTGACCACACTAAACCCAGCACACCTTCATCTCAGTCCCACCTTAGCCATTTGGTGTGAGTCACATTTCAGCACCAGACACAGCAGATCCATCTGAAATTCTTTGAGATGCGCCATCGGTTTGTCTAAAGGGGAAGTCATATTTCGGCACAGGCGAACGTCTGTGACCTGGTTTACCTCTCCCGCTCTTCCTAAGAGCAGCTATCCCCCAGCTTGGAATTTGATTTGGAGATGATCATGGAGGTTCATTTCCCTTGTGCCTCTGTGGCACCAAAATGAAATGTGTCAGAAATGATCCTCCAATTTGGATGTCCTGTCAAACATCCCAAGTCAGTGGATTTTAGCTTGATCATCTTTCATCTCTATTTAAAGGCTACCCTTTTCACTTCTTTTCAAAGTTTGAGGTCAAGGAAGCTAAAAGGTCATTTAATCTATAACTCTATGAACCATGAATCGTAAGTTTTCAGTCATCTGCAATCAACATATAGAGCAAGCACAGACAGTTTTTAATGGCTTTTTCCAGTTGTGTAAATGGCAGTCCAAAAACTCAATGCTTTTCAATATGATTTTGGGGCTGAGTAAATGGGCCTATGCTCTTAAGTTTTTTAAGGTGACAATCTCATGATATTGAAGGGCAAAAGTGCAAATAAATGCTAAATTTAATGTTGAACAAACTAATAATCCCCTCTGTGCTGAAATTTGAAGACTGTCAAGATTTGACCCCCAAAATACTGATCATTTCAGCATTTTTTCTTTTTTTCAAAGGTAAGGTGGGGGGGGGGATAATTACTTCAAACCATCTAATTTTGTCTATAGATCATCCCATCCCTTCACCTTTCTTTCCCCATGATAACTTCAAGATAGCAGTTCATGTAGCTTTCCTACTTTAAACTGTATTTATAGAGAAACATGAGTGGCATGGTTATCTTTCCAATGATTAGAATTGAGCATCAATTCAAAAGCTTCATAAGAAGCGGATTATCCTGCCTGCCAAGGGAGGGTCACAAATAAATGAGTTAGGACATCTGTGTAGCTGTCATAATTTGATGAATCACATATCATTTACACCCCCGAAAGTGCAAGCACACTCCATAGCATTGTCTCCCTTGATAAAATGGTCTTTTCATATCAGTCCCTGATGTTCGATTCTAGGGTACACTGTAATTACTACTAAGTTTCATCAACTACTAAGAGCTAGAAAGGCACAATTCAAGTTATCTAGGCATTGTTTTGACACGATAGAGTTCAAACCATTTTGGCTCTCAGTAGACAATAGTTCAAGGTACTTTGGTGAAATGTAATCAAAGTCTGCATTATTTATTTCATGGAAGTTGTTCACAATTTTGGAATGCTGTCAAATTCATTTCTCATTCCAGCAATGTAAAGTTCTTTGTTCTTAATAAATCAATCATTTCCATTGCAGGCCCCTATGTATCACTTCCAGCAAAAAAAACATCCCATGAGAGTTGACACACATCATAGTCCTCAATTCATAGAACAATCATGAAACATTGCAAGGCAGTTCCATGCCATCCATACTGACGGACAGATTGAAAGAGGTACCAAGTTTGAGAGTATGTGTTTCAAGATTCCCATCTTTCTATTGATGAGCAAGCCAACCTTATCGCTCCTTCAGATCTAATCCCAATATAAAAAAGTGCAACACCACCCTAGCTAATTGTGTGAAAGAAGAAAGGTTCTACTGTAATGAGGGCTTAAAATTCCTCTCTGGCACATGTACATTAAATGATTTGTGCTCTTGGTACTCATAGCCATAGCTTCTGTATAATCTTAATTATATTAATAACAAATTCAAGTTCTTCACCTGATCAAACAAAGCAAATCAAATCAATCATCAGCATTATTGGTTCAGCCCAGAAAACAGCCACCCCAAATTACTTCATTGTACAGAATTGTAGGTCCTATTTCAATATAAGTTTATCATCTTATTAAAAGAAGATTACAATAAGATTACAATTACGATGTACTAAGAAACCTTCCTCAGCAATTGCATTTTAGATCAGAATTATAGCTTGGAGCATTCTGCAACTAGTAAACTAGTGTGAATAGTGAAACAGCAGATTTCATACTTCCGGTAGGCCTATTTCATACCAATAAATAAATGATCAAAATTCTTTCTAAGGCCAAAAGATGGTGATATAGAAGGTGTGGTATGGAATTTCTTTAGGGTAAGTTCATTATCAGAGTAAGAAAGCAAGTGAATTGCATGGCAGCGAACTTGAATCCTCATCAAAACTGTCACAATCTAAATCCCTTGCTACTTGCCAACTATCCCATGTCTCTATAAATCTCTTGCAATAGAAAAAAAAAAGACTTCGCAAATGATGGCCTTCAATGCAGAGCTATCACTGATATTGTGGGAAACTCAGGAAATTTCACTTATATCTCGGGTTTTCTCTCCAGAATAAATGGAGGCCTTGGTAGAAATGCTACCATTTCTCTTTTCAGACATGTTGATTTGAACATTTCAATGCGAGCTCTTTGACTGATTATCAAACTTTCTGAAAAGAGGTCCACAAAAATTTGGTGAAAAATAAGTTCCTGTGCAAATATTGGGCACTTGCAAACAACAGTATCTAATTCTAAATTATCAATTGAAAACTGATCGTTACCTAGTATCCATTCTCTCTTTCAATTTTCCCCTGGTGGCTTCATCATAAAAGATACCTTTTACGTCTTCTTTCAGCCCAAGCAAGGGTATTTATTTCCACAAATCCAACCTTTAGACTGTAACAACATCTTAATGGGGTTTATTTTCAACTGAGAACCCGCCAAATAATCTTTTCTTTCCCATTTTCTGTTTCTTTCATGGAGTTCATTTTTCTCCCTTCAAAGCAAGGCCAGCTGAATTCTGGTTTGCTGTGAAAGAAGGGAGGGCAAGAGAGGAGAAGTTTTGTGGATTGAGAATTCTCTTACTTAACACCGGATGAAAGGGCTCTGTGAAAGACGCACAAAGACCTGACCTTGCCTCAGCATTCACAGTACTCTTGCAGATCAAAGAAAACGGGGGAAGGTGTGGGTTCAAGTTCCCTTTAGTTTTCTATTGTGAGCCAATCTCAGCCCCGGGCGGGAGCCAAGCTTCCTAAGACCTATTTTCTTGGGGTAACGAGATGGAGCGAGAGGGATGAGGGAAGAGGTCTAACACATTTGTCTTGCTAGAATGCTACCATTGGAGGAGAGTGTCAAAAGAAAAATGAAAGAAAAAGTAGAATAAAGGAGTAAGAGAAAGAAAGAAAGAAGAATATAAATGTATGAGTGTGCACAATACAGATGCTGTTCTGCCACAATCCAACATTTAGGAGGCATTAGTAAAGAAAGTACCATCCTTGGACCTTATTTGGACCTAACACAGCTTGTCAACTGGTCATTTGAGGCTGTGCATTAGGCCTGGGATGAATACTAATTTTTTTATTTGAATATTCATGCACACAGGTATTCAAATAGTTCAAATATTTTAAATTGGGAATTATTGGAAATTAGACCAAATGATAAGTAGACCAAATAGAAATTATACCAAATGATAAGTAGACCAAATGACTATTGGACTATTGTGGATGGTAGTCATGATGTATCTAAACTATCACACTGTGTAGGCCTATACCATATAAAGTATGTTCGGGTTATAGGCCTATTTCATAATCCCAGCCTCATCTTCGCACTGCCCTTTTTCAATGACAAAGAATAACCAACATTTTTTTACCAAAGCAGTTCGAACTAAGCTACCAATATTTGTTTTAATAAAGTGGACAGGGAAAAGGAGATAAGTTGAATTTTGTCAAGCTTTTCAAGCAGTAGGTTACATGTGTCGTTTTCAATGACTGTCTGTTGTTGCATACTAGGCCCAATTACATACCACAGTAGCTTGGTTGCTGCCTAGAGAGAAAAGGAGATAAATACAACACAAAGCTGATTCAAAAGTCAAGCATATATAAAAGGGATTTCAATAGGAGCCATTTTCTCGCAAGAACGAGGCAGAGGGACGGGACACAAAAGGGACAGTGTGGGGCTTCAGAGACCGAGTTGAGGAATGCTGATTAGCGGGTATCATTAGTCCATCTCAAAACTCAACCAGGGTGCTCTTTCAATAGGTGGGTCCAACAAAATCAATTATTGGCACCAATGACTTGCCTTCAAAGAAAACAACTTGTTTTGTTGTGGATGGAGTAAGAAATCAACAAGAAAAAACTGGCCCAACTGCTGGGTCATTGTTACTATCCCATTGTAAAGCTAGCGCCACACAGGCCTATTTCCAGAGACAGACTGGATAATAAGTCCAATTTGGTCCGTTTCTTCTTTGAGGCGGCTTTCGGGGATTGATAATAATTCTCTCATCATTGATCAAATTACCTTTCTCTGAGATGCAGGTGTGCCTTGGAATGTTACCCAGGCCATGCACACAAATAACTACTCTCCAATTTAGTGATAACTGATACTGTGAATTTCTTTAAATGTTCTCTTGTATCTTTCTTTCTTTTCTTTTTCTTCAGCAATCTTTTCTTATTACATTTACCTTCCATAAAGTAAACACTGAACATTAACTTGTTAACAAAAGCTACATGTACCCATGGGCTAAGGACAGTTTATTAAAGTCTCTCACACTAAAGTGACCTTTTTTCAGCAGAACTTGTAAATTGCATTAAGTATAAACTAAAAAATTGTTTCCCTTTTATCAAAGTAAGAGGCAGATTAAAACACAACATAGCTATTGCTAGTGGAAAGTCCTATTCTCTAGCCCAAATCCCTGTTTTGAACTTTTTACTTCTTTGATGTTATTGAATGAAGCACACCTACATAAATATAATGTGCATATCACTGCAGTTTATTCATACCTCCATTTATATTCATAACATCAGTGTTGACTGTCTTGTGAGAAAACCAGACTCTTGCAAGTTTCATAACTTGCCAACATGTACAAAATGTAGATCCACATTTCCCTGTAAAAAGGCCAGTACTTATCAAGGCCTGCATCTTACATCAATACGTCTGTGATTCAGATCTGATATACATGTAACCATAGGCCCACACACATAACTCTATGTTGGTTTGCAGAAGGGCTGTAGATCAAGCTTTCTATTTGGCAGCATGGTTTACTGCATGCATCTATCAATGGGAAGTTTGAGGACTTTGGCCAGCAGGTGCACCATGATTGCAGAAGAGAGCAAGTTTATTGAGTTTATCGCTTTTATCTCTCTAGTGGGTCAGGTAGAGTATATTGACAGAGAGGGGCAAGAATCTAAAGTTATCACAGGAGATTGTAAAGCTTGGATGCCTCACCTCTTACTATTAAACAAGACTACATTAGTGGCATATGAAGGTTAGACGATTATTTAAAAATAACAAGATATTTATAGGCTTTCCTATTGGACTTACCCAATTTAAATATCCATTTACAATAGGAAGGTTACGTAAAAGTTAGGAAACATTTACATCTTCATTTATTTTTGCAGAAGCTGCTATCTCTAAATGTTGATTCCCTATTAGAACAGAAACTAAAATATTCTATCATGTTCTAGAACAAATACAGTTTTCAATAGAAAAACTACATGGTTTGTCAATGAAAAGTTTGTCATTGTAGATTGAAAAAAAAGAGATTGAAAAAATCAAATTTGCAGGTAAATAAACTCCTTTAACTAAAAAAATTAATAAATTCAAGTTGATCGTTTATATCTCTCCTATTACATGTATGTCATAATCATTGCTTTGATTATTATCCATTAGAAAGTGTGTTTATTTCTCTTTAAAATTATACGCTATGTGTTATGATTTTGCAGTAATGGAGTGAGCAGCAGATGTACTGTACATCAGAATAAAATAATGGACAGGGTAAAAAGTGAAACGTTGCAAAATGAACTGGTAAGCACTATTTTATCTTTGACACAACAGAGTGTGATTTTTGTTCCCAACTGGTCATCCATAAATTCCAAATTCTAAAGAATCTGAAATTTGAAATTCAGGCACTATAGCAATATATGTCAGGCAATATTTGATAATGTCTGATCATCAACTTTCAGAAGCATCATGCCTAGGTTAACAATAACAACTGTTCAAAAAGCCCGGCTATACTCGGGTAATTTGAATGCACATTCTAAGTTCTAACAAGCTCCAACTTTTAACTTTTTTTGTTGGTTGCCCCTTATTTTGATCTACTGCAAATTCCATGACTGAAAAATAGCAAATTTATCAAATTTCTGGCTATAAGGATTTTCGTATCTTTGAAATAATAACATAAAATGTACCTGTATTGCTTGCTGGTCTAGTGGAAAAGCAATGGGGCTATACAAATAATATAAACGAAAAATGGGCGTGTGATGGAAATCGAGCAGCATGGGACATATTGTTTGTATCCTAAATTTCTTTATAGTATGCTGGTAGGAAGAGAGTAATAGTCTGGCATTGTTGGACTCAACATGGGAGATAATTTGGATGAAATTAGAAGATTGAATGAGTCATCCAGCATTAAATAAAAGAAATACCTTTCTTACTAGGGAGAGTGCTTGCATTACAAAAATGAAATACTGGAATTTAAAATTCTGTTAGTTGTCATGACAAATTCATGTCAAAATACAATCACAAACAAACAGTCTACCACAGGCATAATCCAGGGTTTGATCTACATGTACTGTATATCATTCATTATTTACTTTAAAAACATTTGTAAGTTCTAATATTTTCTTCAATAGACGACAATGTCAATTAAGTTACCTACAATTGAATGAACAGCACAAAAGACTAAAAGTGAAGACAATTTATATCACCTTGAAATCAACATTATTTTATCCTCCCATTTTGCATTTTAGACTTTACATTAGACTAAAATGGAAATGAAATACACTTTTTTTTTTCTTCTTTTGACTGATTGTGATACAACAAGGGTAAAATTCCAAAATATACATGTTGCCTTTCTTGGACTTGGAGTGCTTTCTATACAATTCAAGGAAAGTAAGCGATACAACAAAAGACACCGATGTACATGACTACATGCACATTTCACTCATCCTGTGAACTTGACTCTGAATATTTAAACTTGATGCAGAAAGACTAGCCAATACAAAGGTGATGAGTAGGAAGTGGAAGCAAGCAAGCTATCTACTAGAGAGTCATAATGAGCTGATAACTCCACCGGGAGTCCATCAAGTGACAATTTTACACCCCGAGCATGGAGCCATTCCCCCAGCGAGCCCGAGCCAACAAGCCATGAATTATGGAAGCGAGGAGCTGTGGAACATGGGGATGCTATTAGAGGAAAGGAGGTGGTGGGCTGGTTGGCTGGCTACCTACCCCCAGACTGATGGGGACAGCTGCTGATTGCTTTCTGATGTTTCCTCCAGGGCTTTGGGACTGAGGCAGAATATTGTCAGAATTCAATTTGTGTCATCTAACCATAAAAATTGGTTCACATTAAACCTTGTTCAGTACCAATTCCAAAAGAGTACACATCCCCTCCCAGACTCTCCTATTTCTCCATTTCACATGATTTCTCTCGTAATACAATTTCATTCATTAATAATGACAAAGAAGGAACTAAGTTTTCTCCTGGTCTGACAGATTAAGTTCTATTCTTAGCAATCAATATTCAATTTCATAGAAACAAATGATTGAAACAAATACTTGAATGAAAAAAGACCTAAATTCTACCTATGCTATTAAAGTACTGTTCTTGGTCGAAAGTTACTGTATCTAATGAAGGTGCAATAACTTCTTCTGTATACTGAAAAAAAAAGAACATTAGCTACAATGCCTACAATCTAAGCCATACAATACTACTAAGAACAAAAGAGGTGTTCAGAAAAATTATGATAAAGCATGAAAGCCAAGATATGAGTCAAATTTCTACAAGGAAGTTTGACAATAAACATGTAAATGGTTTAAGGTAAGCTCTGTGTTTAGTTTTGGAGAAAAGTGAACACTACAAACCTTCTTGATCTCGTATTGTAGTTGCTCCAACCGTTGATAATGTCCAACTGCATATTACACATAATATCGCAATCCAAAGCGTTCTTTGAGGGTAACAACAGGTAAAAGTTCTAGAAAACATGACGGTACGCGCCCTCGGACAACGCGGCAGACTCATGATTCCTTGGCTGACCGAAGCATAGTTTCCATAAAACTGTGACCGAAGAAAATGCGGTACTTGATAAGCCCTCACAGACTCTCTGCCAACAGTGTATTCCTCACTCCAGGAGTCGTTGATTTTGGTTCAATTTTGCGAGAATCCAGTCAAGTTGTCAACAAGTTAATTCCACGTCAACTCCAAAGTTGCTACAGCCAGAGTTTAATATCGGCAAACATCTTTTTAACAGTCAGTCATTATTCCAGCAACATTATGAACATGGTGTTCACTGTTTACTGATGTCCTTTTCTTTACCATGGATTTGAAGCTGCAAAAGTAAGAAAAGAGTTTGAGAAACTGTAAAAATGGGGTAAAAAAAAAAAAGTAATAACACAGCGAAAGAGAATTAATTTTATAAATTATACAGAAATTGATGCATCCATGTGTTAAGGATTTTTATTTTAAAGCAACATAACACAAACACTTAAAAACATCATAAGTTCTGAAAACAATACTGATTTATGGAAATACACACACAATGCTCTTTAAAAGATGCAACATTCAACTCAAAAAATAAAAAAAGTATCAACAAATATTGCATATAATACTTTTGGAAGGAAATGTTCATCATATATTCACAGAACAGTAGGAGATAGAGTACAATGTAAGCACCCTTCTGTAGCACCCCACTTCCAATGCAACACACAAATGTCCCTCTGTTCAATTTGACCCAATCTACACAGGGTAACCACACCAATGGTGGATTAGCTTTCCACCACAAAAAGTTTCAGATGATCAAGCAAAACTCTCTCAAATATCTACCTTTAAATCATGTACATGTAGTACATCATCCAGATGCAGTCAATGAATTGAAACAATCCTAGATAGCTTGATCACATCCACACTTTATAAAAATCCATGAATCCAAACAGAGCAAAGGAATCAAATGTAGAACGGTACCAACGCAATGTGTTCTCCTTCCTCTACTGTGCCTGTTATGTACATGTACGTGAGGAGCCAGCACTAGCCCAACGCTGAACTTTGTTCAATGGAATAGTTTTTTAGGAGCACACAATGAACCCGCTTATGCCAGCCCTCCCTGTGCTGTGGTACTTGGAACTGGTAGAGCAATCAGCCTGCCTGCGCTCGCTTTTGCTCCAGTGCACAGGCATTCATTCTATCCTCGTTTACATAAAAACACTAAGAAAACAGAATATGCACACACACACACACACACACACCCCGAATCAGCACCACAGTAACACACACACACACACACACTCTCTGGGGCTAGGCCAGCATTATCACACTGTGGTGTATTCACTGAACACAATAAACACAGGAGTTCAAAAAGTTTCGCTCTACTCCTCCGAGATCACAAACATGGGCTAAGGTGAGATATTCAATAGTCTACATCATCCTAACCTTCTTTGTGTATTCTTGTCACTGGAAGAAGAGTTAAGTATTAGTCAAATTTGATCCTAGTTTCTTGCCCAGGTTTTTAAAGAAATAAGGCCAGGTTCCTCAATGTTGGAAATTTGTGGAATAGTTGGATGATTTGATATTTTACCCTCAACAAAAATCATATTGATAAAATATTCTTGGAAATAATGAATTCACAAATGCAATACAAAAGATCCAGAAGATTCAAACAAGTCAAGATACCAATACACAAACGATTTACTTCACTTTATAACTTTAAGACTTTTCCTGGCTCGAGTTCCTAAGCATCTTTTTTTGACTTCATTATGAATCAAGAGAATCTTGACGTGCTAAAAAAAAAAATCAAATACCAGTAGGCATATTATGAAAAACTAGGAATTTTACCTGGCCTTTCCATTGAATAAGTAATGGTATTTTGCATTTTTTACAATGTCATTATGATAACTGTGTTAATGTAATATACATTACATTAAGATCTTAACAAAGAAACTAATTTAGTGACTGTACATGAGAATACAAGCAAAGTCTGTATGGTACTTTATATTAAGATATAGACTGTAGTCCTTAATAATACATGTTTCCCTCACTAATTAAAGAGATGGTAAATCACTTCCTATGAGCATACATAAATGAAACTTGTCAAAAGTTTTCAATGTAAACACAGCAGACTGAAATTACTTAATTTTCCTGTTTTCCCCCTAAAATTGTGAATTTGTCACAATACTTATCTATTCAAGTGAATATTTACTTGGAAAAAAGTCTGATGGGAGATCTAGAAGGACATGAACTCATCTTTTACTGAGAGGAAATATCCTTGACTTTAAGGAGTTGATAACTCCATTTTCTGGGCCTAATCTGCGGGGAGAGATAGATGTTGTAGTGGAACCTTTTAAAAATATATTTAGCATACTAAAATCATGACAATAGACCTGTTTCTATCAGCTTGAGTTAAATAACCCACTATTTTCAGTGGCCCGCTATTTCCCAAATGGCCTGATATTTTTTAAACAGACCAAGGTTTCTCTGGATATCATCTTAACTAAATATCCTGCTAATTGCAATTGCAGGCTGATAAGGACGCAAATTAACTGGCTAATTTGCGATCGGGATAGTTAAAATAGTGGGTTATTTGGCAAACTTTAGCTGATGAGGACAGGCCTATAGTGTATTTTATCATTTGAAAGACAAGAGTTTGGGTATACGACTACGTTGGTGCCAGAGTGGCCCAGAGTAGGTCCCTATTGGCTCTTCTTGTATTGTTGATGTGAAAGCCATTGAATGGACAGGAATAGATATCTCTGATGATATCTACATGTAACCCCCCCCCCCCCCAAAAAAAAAAGGAAAGTGAAGAAAGATACGGAGGAAGTAATGGGCAATAGCATTAACAACAAGGAAAAGTCTAGTCCTATCAGCTCATTTCAATCATTCTAGTTGGTAAATGAGAAAGATTAATGAAACAAATAATCAGTTTAACAATTCTTCAATTTATTCTGGATTCAAATTTTGTTTCAAAGGTGTTATTGGTATATCAAGTTTGATGACGGAATTCCATTACAAAACAATTATTACCGGTACTTGTTTAGCATGCAGCAGGTACTAGAATGAGGGTTGTTTGAACCAACAAAGTAAAAGCAAACTTATAAATCACATTCAATACAAAGCAAAAATTCACATTTGGAAATAGATTACCGTTATCTCCTGTTGCTCAAAACTCAGCTTATAAGCCTACATATTTTACAAACATCTATTTATTGATTTATTGATTTGTACTTTTGAACAGTCATTTTTTATATATTCATTTGATTCTCTGAGAATGTATAACCATCACTACTACAATTTGTTAATTCAGATAACTTTTTTGGAAGTTTAATGTCATTTCAAGGGTCATGAAAAGTAAGATCAAATGAGTGGTGAGTAGGCTTATGACATCTTATATTTTTTTTCTTCAAACCACATGAAAAAACTAAAACATTACTTTGAATGTAATGAAATTACATCATTTTTCCTTCTAAATTTCCAAAGTATTTATTCTTACATTTTAGAACTTCTGAGTGAACAAGCTACCTTTCAGTAACTATTTTCAAAATTAAATCAATTATTACATAGTTTGTTAAAGCAAATTGAGAAACCTACAAAAAGATGTCTTGAAAAATAGCAAGCAGTAGTACGAATGAGATTTAAAGATAACGCGGCATATATTTATTTATCATATTATGTGTTGTGATGAGCAAGAAAGAGATGCAGAGAGGGTGCAAAGGTCAGAGATGATTTAGTTCTCTTCAATTGAGGAACTAACCTCACACGGTGGCATGAACTGTGCAATCGTTGACTGATACCCCATTTACACTGGCAGTTTTACCGCTCCTGGCCCGGTCCGGAGTTGGTCTACTTCCCAGTATAAATGGGTGAGAACAATTAGGGTGCCCAAAAGTTAGGGCAGTCTAAGGGGTGCTCCCAAACCAGACCAGGGGCAACCCAACTCCAGTATAAAGGATATCAGTGGTTTAGACTGGGTTACTAACTAGCGCTTACTGTACACCGAGTGAAACCATAATATATATACCTCTCACCTGCAGACTTGATGCAGTTAGTCAAGTCGATTGATGATATATTTGGCGTGATGTCTGTTCTTAACTTAAGGTTTAACTACTTTAGCAGTTGATGTGGATTGTTGCGGGTGCAGAATAAACATATTGTTCCCATTTTCACGAAGTGACGGTAGTGAGGAAAATCTGCACGCAAATTGTATACGATTTTCATTCACTACCGTCACTTCGTGAAAATAGGGACGATATGAGGGGAATGATAGGTTACAGTGGCAGTTTAGGGTCGGACTTACACGCAGCTGGGTGGTTGTAAATGGTAGTATAAATGGATTCGGGCCGGTTGAAGTTGGGGTGATTCAGGAGCACCCTACATTTAGGCCGCAGTATAAACGGGGTAAGTTTGATCTAATCTGTGGGATAAGTGATTTTTCTGGAGACGAACTAGCAGCATGGAGTCCTTACTTTTCTTGTGAAGAATCTCAAACTGTACATTTCAACGAAGGTCAGATTTTACTGACTCCAAAAAGTGTTTTTTCCCTCCTTTGTTGAAAAACGTGATTCATCACCCACACTTTGTCAATACAAAATTGTGAAAACCAAACAATTACATGGGTATACACTATACATACCAAGGTTCTATAATGCAAACTGGATTTAGGTGTGCGTGTTTTTTTAACTAAAAAGAAATATTCTAGATTCTCTTTACCTCCCTTTCTTATCCCACTCACAATGCACCTTTATCATTTATTTATTCGTGCACCTGAATGTCTGTTCACGCTTTCCATGGTTGATGCAAATAGAATGAATTTCAATCACTTCTAGCTAATACAACCAAGCTCTTTGGAGAGTACTCCATGTTAAATTGGTTTTTACAATTTGACTTTGGATGAACATAGGCACCTCTAATCTGGAATTGAAATGAAGATGTTCTGATTGTGAAATGAAGGAAATAAGGGAAGAAAAAGCACAACTACTTGATTTAAATGCATGATGAAGTTTGCAAATGATTAAATGAAGGCAGATGGATGAAGGCTGACAGGATTACAGCTGCATTCCAAATTGAAACCCCCTTCTTTCTCCCCTCTGATGAGCTCATATCATTCAGGTCTCCAAAAGCACCATTCTGCCTGTGAAGCCACAAACTTTGCCATTTGAAACTCTAACAAATTAGAAATGGTAGTTGTTTTAAGGGTTTAAAAAATTGTTTTAAAAGAGGGATAAAAAAAAAAAACTTTCACAAGTCTGGACCAAAACTTTATTTCTGGAAGTTGCATGCATGCAACATTTCTGGTGTTACAGCACATGGAAATCATTAACAAAATGGTTTAAAAAAAAAATAATAACTCTTCTTTTGTTGTAAAGTCCAAATATATGCCATCTCAAATCTGAGAAGAAAAATACCTTTGCTATTAAGAGCCTTGTTCAATAATGATAATTGGGCCCTTATTTGCTTCTTCATACCATTCAAATACACTGGAAATGTATTACCTTTTCTTGCATCAATACACTCTTTGCTGCATTATTTTTCTTCTCATGAACTATTCACAGCAAATTAAAACAATCCCATCACAAGGTTTTTAATCCATCAAAAGGTTTTAATCCATCAAAAGAACCTACATGTAGATTACATGGAGCTCATTTGAAACAGTATCAATATACATTCAGGAATGCAATGCTTTCAAAATGAATGAAAGTAGGATTGATCACTGGTGTCCCCCATCTCCTGGTTAGTTTTTCTCAGAGAAGTGTCCTTCACAATAATTTGATGGCAATGCCAGAGAGTACTTCATGGGCAGGTCAGAGGTTACATACCCATGGTGCATCTGTATCTCCCAGGGAATACTGCCAATCACATCACCTACAAACACAATTGTATCAACAGATAATTTATTTCTAGCTCCTGAAATTACAGAATAAATCGTTGTTACAAGTCGATAAAATTCCTCCAGGTGCGCAAAACTCTAGAACCAGAGCTGTACATCATGTTACATGAATGTTAAAATACTTAAAATTTGTTCATTTGGACGTAGGCCAACTAGTATCTGTTGCTTCTAGACCAAAAAAGCACTTTATCTAAGCCTTTACTTTTGTTCGTTTTCACCAATAGGGAACAGAAGAAGGCCTAAATAAAATATGAAGGTTGTCATGAATAAAACCTGAAGCAAAATTTAAAAATGAAATTTGTTTATGATTTCAAAAATCTTGTTACAACAAATTTTGAAATCTTAATTTCAGTCAACTAAATAGATTTTCAAAGAAACTGGTAGTCTGTGATGAAGACTCTAACAAATGGAGACAAACAACATGTTCAAGTCAACCTTCAACTATTGAGCTTCTAATAATTTTAATTTGAACTGTAAGGGAGCCATTGTACAGGCCTGTCGTCATCAGACTGAGTTGGACAAATAGCCAGCTATTTCTGAACTGGAAAATTAGCCAGATCATGAAATACTGGTAGCAGCTATTTGGCAGGTGAAGATGCAAATAGCAGGGTATTTGCTTGGAAAATCTTCCCTGAATCTTGGGCTAGTTTGTCAAATAGCCCGTTATTTGTGGTCAATCTTTACTAGCCCGAAGCTCAATTCTGGCATGCACGTTAGTTTGTTAGCTGGAAGGGTCATCTCACACTAAGTATGCGCAAAAATTGAGCAAATTTTGAGAGCTCTAGTTTTTGAGATGATGAAAACGCGATTTGTAACTTCCAGCTAATTTCAGATCACAAAATAGCAGGTTATTTGACCAATTCAGGCTGATGAGGGCAGACCTCACGTTTCTGATGTGTACTCTGTAACATTTGCAATCTGGCACATTTTGGATCCTTACGGTTGGATGTGAGATGCTTGATGATAGGCCCATCTGGGTGGCCCAGATATAGAGGTGACATCATTAATTAATCTTTCTCCACAGCTCACACAAATCCAATCGTTTAGACGGACATAATAGGCTCATTCATATTGCAAGTAAAACCAATTTTAAAAAAACATGGGTTTTTGGAACTACTATTTACACTAAACCGATAAAAAGCTGTCAATGTTCGATTTTTAAGTTTAAATTTTGAAAAGTTGTGAGGTGTGGCCATGCACTGCTCGTCGCTGCTTTGCATGCAATAGCAACTGGTGTTTTGACAGAAAAAATTTACACTTTAAAAACTGGAGGATTTTCAGCCAAAATGTTCAAAATAACTAAAAAAAGATGTAGACTAAAAACATATATTCTTCACGGCAGGGACATAATCTCATTTTTCGTCCTTCCTGGTCTTTTGAAGAGTCATCTCCTTTTTCACAGGTCTCAGAAGACAAAAGTTCTGATATCCCAAAAGTCAAGCTTCAAAACCTCAATGCATGTGATCTGAAAGTAATGCTATGATGAACACAATGCAAAGAAAGAGGTGCTGCAGAGCTTGATGCCTACGTCAGAATTCTGCTGGCTTCATCTGTATGCCAGATGGTAATGTTTTCCACACTTTTTGTCTCTTATGAGTCAAGGTGATAGGTGTAAAGGTGATGTGTGATGGTTAACCCCACCTAAACACTCTTACTGGTTGTCAACAACTTCTGTGCCATGGTTTATCTGTTTCATACCCTTTCTACTATTTACAGCCAAAATCCCAAACATCCTAGCTAAGAGTTAAACAATTAAATATGTCAAATGTGTGTTTTTCAAAGATTTTTTGAAATAACTTGTTATATATCAGAAGAAGATATTTATTAATAGAGTTTTGTAATTTACAGGTAGACAAAAGGCTAATGTCATGAGAGCCATGCCCTCCTTTAAAACAATTGTAGATTAAATTACAAGACTGTATACATATATATATATATATATATATATATATATATATATATATATATATACTCCTGAAGACAGAATATCATGTTTATAAGTTATAACACAGCCAGGCCATCGTCATATGTAAAGCAGTGCAAAGAATCTGCATGTCATACTCACGATGAGATACCTACATGTTACAGCCCTCTTTTAGATTATTAATAACTAGTCTTCATATTGATTTGATGAAAACTGAACATATTTGATGAGGAGTAACCTCTTTCTAATTCCAATTTAACAGGATGCCAGCGCTGACACTAACTATCCTGTGAATCAAAGCAGGCATGTCTTAACCAAACAGTGCTGGCTGATCCTATGACAGTCTGTCCTAATAAACAATGCCAACATTCTAAACTACATTCAATAACATACATTGTCTGATGGTAGTCTAACTGTAGCCTAGCCCCCCCCCCNCCCCCCCCCCGCAAAAAAAAAAATAGGGCCTCTGAACAATGAATAGAAATATCATACAATAGGCCTATCTCAAGTCCAATGTCACTTATAACATGCATGGATAAGCATGCTGATACCTTTGTTCCATACAAATTGAATTATACATGTTGACTACAAAGTATGTCATGTATGTTATCACTTTGGTGGAGAAAGAAAGAGGCACAGTATGACGACAAATAATAACATGCATTATGCCCTTTATCTCACATCTCGTGCAGAAAATATTTGTTAAAGTTGTGATCGATCAAACACAGTTTGGCAACCTCTCCTATTGTTTTATTTAATAAGCATTTTGATAAATTAACTTGGTTGTTGATGAAGGAATATACATGTACATTTCATAGGGGTGTAAAAAACATGAAGAGCACAGCCATGATGAAATATTTCCTTCTGAGGAAAATAGGAATTAGAAGAAGAAAAAAAGACCAGGGCCCCCATAGAGTACCGAAGCTGTGACGTCATAAAAGTCTATTTTTAGAATTTCTCAATTTTTTCTTCATTTTCCGAAAGAGCATCAATAGTAATGTCCAAATGTCGAAAAACCAATTGAATATAATAAGTATTGGCTGAGATATGATCATCTGAATGAATTTCTTTCCTATAGGAACTCAGTGTTATAAGCGCTGGCTCCTAATGGTTAGGAGCCAGAGCATATAACACTGAGTTCCCATAGGCAATCTTTTATTTTTCAGATGGTCATATCTCAGCCAATACTTGACATATTCAATTGTTTTTCGACGTTTGCACATTATTTTGTATACTCTTTCGGAAAATGAAGAAAAAATTGAGAAATTCTAAAAATAGATTTTTGATGACGTCACAATTCACCACTCTATTGCATAAAAACATGATAAAACCTTCCTTCATGGTAACTTTGCCTTTCATGGTCATTTCCATGGAAATACTGTTTTGATTGGCTGTTGAGTGATGTTGCCCATGGTGGTTAATATTGATGGCAAAGTTACCATCAATGGTACGTTTTTTTTGCAGCAGGGTCCAGATAGGAGACGTGCTCATAAGGTAAATGAGAGTTGAAAAATTGTGTTTAAAGGGGAAGTCCATTCTGATATAAAGTTAAGTGAAACACAAATTGGCAACACTGTGACATACATGTATCTTGCGAGCTGCTCTCCAATACGCTCTGTACCAAAATTTCTTAAACTTTCCTTTTCTTAATTATTGATGATGGAATAGATTTATCTCTTACAGGTATTGCGTAGAAACATATTTGCAATGATTATATTTAGGGTGCATGTGTTACTGAGCAATTTTATTTTCTGAATTTTAGTAGTACAGAAAAAATACACATCACAGAGTTGTCAGTTTGTGTTTGATTGATCACAACTCAAAAAAAATTCATAACTTTTTATTTATTTATGGGAGTTGGAATTTCCATCTTGACTTAAACTCACATTGATTCTTACATCTTTCATTTCTTACTCATAATTTTATGCCTATAAATTGTATTTGAGTTTTTTAAAGGTCTTGAGGGACTTTCAAGAGCTAACTCTGCTCTCTCTCTCTCTCTGCAACAAGTAATGAATGGCCTAGATTGATGAACTAATCCCTCAGGTAAGACAGTTATCTCAACATGAAGAATGCCATGTCCTAGCATCAGTAACAAGCTGTCTTTTATTTTCCACCCATCAATCAAAAGGTATAGGAATGTCCATCAAGGATGCAAGACTGCTTGGAATGTACATTTACTACTGTGTATCTTTCAGCAACCTAGTCTTCACTTCCAGGCACAATCTTTTTGGAGGATTAAAAAAAGATTTATCAGGATTCTTTCCTTACAATTTTCTAAACAAATTGAAATGTTTAAATACAACCTCAGAAATAAGGCAAAGGAAAGATGTTTATATCAGTAGAGTGTACTGAATTTAAATTGCTGGCAGAAGTATGTCTCATTGAAATTCTTTTCTTTCTATATACTTGTAATGGGGGTCGGAGGGCAGGGGAGGGGGGGTGGGGTTGATAGCAAGTTATCCAACTTCATGAATACATAACACAAGGAGTTTGGGCAAGGTTTGCTTATGTTAGGAACATCTACTAAAGGACAGTTTGTAACTGTGTATTCATGGCCAAACATCTAGTCAAACAAGTAGATTATGAGGTCGGCCTCTTCCCGAATGTCAACTACATGTACATTGGGGCTCGAGACTAACAGGTGCCCGGATCACATGGTCACTCAAAATTTAAGTCCAGACCCCCAAAATTTCAGAAAAGTTCAATTTGGGCAACAAATACCCTCAGAATGCACTACAGTTCACCACCCCATTAAAAATAGAAAGTGTGGAGCCTTAAAGGTACTATGTCCCTTTTGCAGCCAACCTCAAATTCTGTAGAACTTTGCAGGAATTATGAATATGTCATGTATGTCCTATCTGTGAAATTTAAACATTAGCAGTGTCCTCATATTCAAATTATGCAAGGAAACCCGTTTTCTTGCTAGACTTCACTGTCAGACACTATTGAGTGACTGACTGTTTTTTTTGTTTTTTTCTTCTTTGGTAATAACATACATGAAAAGAGTTGTAAATGGTACATGAGCATTTGTATACATCAATAACCCAATTCTTGTGATGGCCAAGATTAAACTGCTTGAATCTTTCTGCAGCATAAAACGTATGACCATTTGGTACAATTGTCTGAAAATCAAGACTATTACTTTTGGGCTCTATAGCCCTAAAGTCGATTTGACAAATAATAGTCGTTATTTTCCCACTTGAAGATATTTTCAAGCCCCACCTTTTTTAGGGAAGTTCTAAATTATTATTATCTTTCAAATGCAGTTGGAATTTAACTTTTTCATTTTTTTGGCCTGCAAATGGGACATAGTACCTTTAACTGCATCTATGGTTCTATTCCTAACTTGAATTTAATGAGGAGATTAAATACTTATGGAAACTTAAAAAGGAACATAAAGATACCCCAAATCAATGGCACTCACTATACGTTTTTCTTGGACTGGACACAACTCCTCTCCACTTGACTAACCTGTACTTTACAAGTTGCTCCGCAAAGGTTATGGTGACTTTATTGACCTCTCATCCACTACAGTGATCTGACCTCTCACATAGTGCAAGTACAAAGGTCACTTATAATTCAAGCAAAAAAAAAAATATGTTTGGGTGTGTTTTTTTTTCTCACATTTCAGAGTTCCATTAGAAGTTGCCAGCCAACTATACTGTACCAAAAAAAATGATGAAAAACATGAACACGACTATTCGCTGCTCTGCAAACCATCGCATGGAAGTGAGGAGAGTCACGTGACCAAAAAACAGAATCATTCAACGATGTGTCCAGAGCGGCCATTTACACAGCACAAATCAGTGAAATTTCTGCAACTACAATCTAGAGGTGGATTTTTGTTGTGTTTGCAGGTCCTTGCTTTAATACCAACCTCTGACAAAACATCGGAATGTGAGAAAAATACAGCTAATATACAATGTAGTAGATGAATTGATTCATTTTTCTTTCAAACGCAATAATGTCCAAAACATTTTTATATTATATCCAATTTTGCATGGATTTTGAATATGTGTTGGTTTCAATTGTGGAATGGTCGTTTGAAGTGTTCTTGGACATAAAACAAGCTTAGTTAGTATCAAGCTTAGTGTCAACATGTATCAATTTTAGATATGCATGAATATGTAAGGATGTTAATATCAAATTGATAGTGGTGATGATAATCACTGTTGGAATGGTTTTAGAGTCTTATAATGATATAGCACCGCTCATTAAAAAATCAATCAAAAATTAATTAATTTGTGCTGAACATTTTTGTCTATTTTCCATGAAGATAACAATTTCATTACATCTAACCTTCATGTAACAATAGCAGTCGTCTCTGTAAGTCTGTCCTTGTGTTAAGGTAATGAATTAAAGGTAGTAGGAACCGAACCATTCTTGCACCAAGGACAGCATTCTGAATGGAAGTCTATTCCAGTACATTGTCTGCACTCAGTTTTAACTTCCTCTATTACCCCTATTTCCTTATTCCTACATTACAATTACTTCCTGGATTAGTAAGATATAATGCTGAGGTCCTTAAAGTTATATCAAATCTTTGTCTACCATGGAAAAAAATATATGCACTAGACAGCAGCATATTTTTGCATAATATGTCATCTTATTAGTGCCGTGTAAACATAATTTCTTACTTTTTCAAAAGTTCTACATCCACAAGGTCTCCAAATGTATGCTTTGTTGTGGCCTGAGATACGGCTTTCACCAGTTTTAACTTTTGTGTTTTTGGTTAATATCTCAATAAATATCATATCCAGGAGTCTACAGAATCTTTAGGTAAAGGAATATTCTAGTAACATATTTGCGTTTAAAAAAAAATGATATACTAGATCAAATACCAGTATGAAGAATGAGGTCATGGGTACACATAGCATTTATATGACAATTCGTCGCTGTTTTCACGAAGTGACGGTAGTGAAAAAAAAATACATTCACTTTGCATTACGATTTTCCTCACTACCGTCACTTCGTGAAAACAAGGACGAATTGTTCCAGATAATTTTGATGATGAGAACATCACTAATGACAACAATAAAGGCGGATCATCTCCTAAATTGCACAGAAGATCTTAAGTGGGATTCGCTAACGGAGTCAGCCCATTTTCATTATGGGTAATTTGTAGAGCATGCATTATGAAACACAGGCAATCAATTTCTAACGAGCAAGTGCTCCCTGACCGAAACGAGCAGGGGCACTTTCACATAGAGCATGCAACAGACTAATTCCTTTGATGGGATGGATAGAACACAAGCATATTCAATGTTCCCTGCATTTTTCTGGTGCCTTCAGGGGGTAGGGGTGATAACATTATTTTCAAAGAAACGCGGACCAACATAAAATCCTTCTTCCCCCACATAATTACTCACATTATCAGATGGCAAGTGCCATCTTTCTGAAATTTTGAATGCTCTACTTTCAAGAGGACATCAAATTGTCAATGTAAACCCACTAATCAAATTTGAGAATAAAAGTTAATAGATGGTCTATGGAAAGGCAGAATTGAACGAGAAGATGAGAAAGAGGTGTATATGTGAACAGCACATTGAGGATGGCAACCCAAGGAGGAGGCAATGGGATGAGGAGGAGTCACTGTCCTCCTGAATTTTTCACATCACAACCTGACAAGGCCAAATAAAGCTGGAGGAGGATAAAGCTGGAGGTGTTAAGTAAACCGAAGCTACTTAAAATGCTAAGACATCACAAAGCTACACACAAGGCCTGTTTTCATCAGCTCGAGTTCGGAAAATTAACCCGCTATTTAAACTATCCCATTCGCAAATTATCCAGCTAAATT
>BEXV01000461.1:12823-24367 GCA_003118195.1 Hemicentrotus pulcherrimus | reverse complement strand
TTTCGTGATTAGCTATGCCGTTTCGCGATAGCGATACCGTTTCTCAATAGTTTTACGATGTAATATGTAGGTGTGGACGCTCACTAACGATACGTCGTATAACGAAACGCATGTTTGGGCATCGTTTCGAACTGAAACTCAATAAAGAATCACGCCTAATCACGAAAATTTTGAGTGTGGACGGAACTAGTCTAACTAGTGTAACTAACTGGGCGGAGCTTAACGTGACCTCGCGCGAAAAGAGACCTGACCTGTCATCTCCGCTTCTCTTTCATGCCCGCAGGACATTTCGCTGTAGAGTTTCAGGATTACTTTCTTCTGTGTGTGGACATCTGGAATTTAAATGATGATTAGTTAGACGACATTTCTTGTGTGTGGACACTCTGAAATTCATACGACGATTCTTTATACAATGATTCTTTATAGAGTTTCGCGATAAATTGTTTTGTGTGTGGACACGCTGAAAGATGCAACCTCGAAATGAATGACCCTCCTAGTCCTACAAAGATGTTAATCCAGTGGGACCTGCTACACAGGAAATACTACAGATATATGATCCAATTAAGCTAATATACCACACAAATAACATCAATAGGCCCATTTACACTTCTCAAAAAATCATTTTCAAAAATCTTGAAATTTTTAAAACTACTACCGGTATTTACACTACAGAAACCCATAAAAAAAAACAAAGAAGTTTTCTCATGACGAGTAGAGTGCATGTGCCACGTGTCGGTGCCCTGCATGTTTTAGCAAAGAAGCGAGGAGAATAATGGGAGCCAAAATCAGTATCTTACCAAAGTTTGCATTTACACTGCAAAAATCAGCAAATCTTCAGTTATATAGGCATTTAAAAAATCCACACTCAAGAGGTGGACTTTTTTTTCCGATTTCGATTTTTTTACGGTGTTTGTCCTCAGTTACAAGATAACATTGGAATGTGAGATGTGCAGTGTATATGCAGCAGAATAAAACATTTCTACATTTCTTGCTCCACTTCACAACAAGGATGTCAGGGAATATTTCTGTTTGTAAACATATTGCATAAAGTAACAAGCTCTGTCCTCATTTTGACGAAAGGCTGACAAGCTTGATGTGTTTCCTTTGAGGCCAATAACATGCTACATGTCTATCCATTCAGAATAAATTGTCAAGTTTTTAAACAAAACATTGTTATGGCATTTCCATAGTAATCTAGTTTTTTAAAAAACATGTGAGAATAATTTTCCTACAACAGAAAACTCCTAACAGTGTAGTTTGATACTGGTAACCTTTTTTGATTTTGAACAAAAAACAAAAAACAAGGACTTATTTGTTGAAATCCCATACCTAATTAAAAAAATGGAAATTCCATGCCGAGTTAAAGGTGAATCACAAATGACACCATCCTGATTTCTTATTCAATCAGCGAAAACTTCTTACTGTGAAAATGGTTGTAGTTTTCATATCGCAAAAGTTTCTTGATTTTGTCTATCATGGAGAAATTAGAGGCCTTCCTTTTTCTTTTTTAAAAAGTTGCTTTAAAATTGGTTAATTACAAATCTTAATTTAACAGAAAGATATCGGTTTGAGATACAGTATCGGTATGCATACATCCAACAACCAAGAAGCAGCATATATTTTCTATCTACAGATCACTGAATCTATTGTAATTAAGATCCCCTTTTAAAAGGACCTGAAACATGCAACTATTAAAGGGTGCATTCAATCAACACTTTTTCACCTTAGAATCACGATTTTCAAAGACGTTTCAAACACTGTTGCATTCAAGCGATTTTTTGTCGGTCGTAAGAATAAACGTGTTAAAAACACAAACATGAAACGCTGAAAAAGATGTGTTTTGTATCATGATTCTGCAGAATCACGGTCACCAAAATTTGCTTGCATGAACGGAGATCTCAATCATGAGGTGAGGTGGTCTTCCTCGTAAGGTGGTCTTCAGGAACGGGTCTTGTTAAGAGCGGTTTGGACCGCTGAACGGAAGCATACTTTGAGCGGAAGTGAGCTAGTGACGTTCCGTGCGAAACATGTAGTACGGTACATACGTTTTGTATTCCGCGTGCGAAAAAATTGACCTGCTGACCTGAGCTGCCATTGCAACAAGACCACTTTGACTCGTGGAGCGGTTTGAGCCATAAAAACTGCTCGGAGTGTGAACGCTCGCAAACCGTTCCTCAAGACCTGTTCCTCTAGAGCGGTCTAAGACCACTTTCAAAGTGAGTGAGGACGGGGTCTTAGAGTTAGCATACTTCAGAGATATGTCTTTGAGATGCTTGAACTTCCAGTATGAAAGGGTGTTTTTTGTATAACTTTTATATCATGCTTCTTTTTTTTTTCATCTCAAGGCCATGGAGTAAATCCACTCATTTTTTCCAGCCATGAATTCACCTTTTTGTCATTTTGGAAAGTGATGATAGATAGATGAAGGAGAAAAACAAAAAATCTGAAGTTATTATGGTTTTCTCATTTTGCTAGATGAAAAAAAGAGATGAGATGAGATATACTGTATGCAGATGGTTGTCTAAGATAGCTGGAGGCTGATTGTCATGTCCCAGGGAGATTTCATGTGATTCCATGTTTTACTCAAACTAAACTGAGATTACCTGTCAAATTCAAATACCCACAGCTTTAAGTTCCGATCCTCAGATGCGGACCTCAAAAAGTAAGAGAAAGAAGCGAGGGGAAATTGCTTCTTTTCATCCCTTCAATCGTGACAAACATGAAGGGTGAAACCATTTCTGAATAATATGAGGAAGAGATCAGGGCCCTGTTTCATAAAACTTGATATCAATAACAAGTTACAAGCTACTGTTATAAGCTACTGAATCATGGCATCTGATTGGCTGAGAGCAAATTTGCCATAGAAATTCAGCAGTTGTTACAGATGAAAAGTTTTATGAAACAGGGCCCAGATTTAGTTTGCACTTTACTGAGAGGTGTTGTGGTCTAGTGAACCACAAGGTACAAGGTTTAAAGCCCTACCGCAGCATTTAAGTCCTTTGGCAAGACATTAATCTACAATTGCCACACCCAACCCATGTGTAGCAAGTGGGCACCTGGTAGGATTTATTTCTTGAATGCTGGTGCTCTTAAAAGCCAGGGTAATAATATACAAAATGTGGTATACATGTACATGTAACAGTATATTATCATTGATTTTATTATTAATCACATTCATATTCCATTTGAGATGGTTTTGTTCCTTTACACCTCCCACGATCTAACATGTAGGCTATTATTTAATGAATGAATTAAACTCAAGAGAGATTTTTTTAAACTATGGAATCTCAGAAAGATTTATGCTAAAAACAATAAAAACAATCAATTTGAGGAACTGTCACTTTTACAAGAGCTCCCATGGACAAGATGTCAATAAAATGCTTGATGTTCTAGGATTTTCTGACTTCATTCCTTTTTTTATGTAAATCTTTATTAATTATTGTTACTGGGGATCAAAGTGCAGCAATGTGGTGAGAAGGGTGGATAGATGAAAATATTTTCCTTTTAACTATTGTCCTGTTTCTCTCCCATTAGTTATCCTAATAATTGTGCCCATAACACTATACCAAAAAATGTACAGTGTATAATATGAGACTTTACATGGCCTTATATATTGTATGCTATTTATATTTCATGTGCCATATTGTCTGTCATCACGTTTTAGCAATAAGAACACAATTGTTTCATAGATTTAGTATAGCAGTCATTCAAATCATTTATGGATCATCCAAAATTTACTCAGCACACCATGCAGTACTGCACTAAAGCAACATCTGTTCTTTAATAAGCATCAGAGAATCAAAATTCATTAGCTTTCTGTGAATAGAGACTCCAGTTTATCAAACAATATAATCTAATTAAGAGCTCTCACAATAACCAATCATTAATTATTGTTTTGTCGTGTATGTTTACTGAAAACACGCTAATTCCATTAAAAATCCCAAGCAAAACATTTTCTCTGTGCACATACGTCACCAACATCAAACTGCTAATACAGTGATACGTGATACGATACTCAAATAAATTTGAATGTCCTTCAAATATCATGAACAAGTTTTCAATTGGCACTTAAAATGATTGGCTTAGGTTCCAAGGCAAGGTGACTGCTATAATTGCTTCAAAGCAGTCAATCAATTTAATCAGACTCGTAAGGCCATTGCACAAGAGTCTTTATACTTCCTGTATTCTACATTTTTAATCAAGTTAATCGGTTGGTACAATGGAAGGACCACTGTGCAGTGTAGTCTCATGCTCGTGGACACCGCTGTGGACACTGGACGCCATTCTGCTCTTCATCTAGCCTGATCTAGTCAAACTAGGATGTGTGTGATAAGGTTGAAATGAGAAATTGTGCTTTTCTAATAGTCTTAAAACACAGACTCCAATTTGTCACTATCAACATGAACATAAATGTATACGGTATTTGTATTGGTTGAATTCTACTAACACTAAAACCGCCCAAAACGCTGGGTCTTAAACTCTGTTCTAAGTCGAGTTAAAAAGAGACGTTAGACTGAGGCTTACGTTTTCTGCAATAGCAGAATATGGACCATTAAGTCTATCAGTCAAGCTGAAACTTTGAATGTACCATTTCTTGCCCGCAAGTAAAAGGATTTTCCATCTATGATCTAAGTGTCCATGCATTACCTATTCAGCCATATGCAAAAGACACAAGGTAATGGGAGCAAGACTAATTGATTTCCTGAAGGGACAAGACACATGCCATTCATCGAGATGACTAGACTACCCGAGTTCCTAGACAGTCCAAGACATAAGTTTCTGATTTAACTTATCAGGCTTATGAAGGGTAGTCTGGTTTGTAGATTTGTGACACCTTCTATCCCGCTTGTCATTTCTCATCGCTTCTCCACAAACCCATTGTATTGTATTGTAGCTACATGTAGGCAAAACAACAGAGATGGGAGAAAAAATGAGGCAGATGATATGGACTTATTCATAAAATAGCGTGTGGCAAAAATAGTCCATAGTGATTAATTGCCAAACAAAATCAAATCAAGAAATAAATTAGAATACAGATGACAGAAGTTTGGGAAATGACTCCAATGTAAGATGAAGTCCACAAATTCTGCAAAAAAGGGACTTCCACATTTCCCATCATAGACCTACTACCAGTAACAGTAAAATAACCACCAACAGCCAAGACGGCCAAGGTCCAGCCATGTCACAATTACCTGCATTATAATCTTCAATTCAATATCAAAATTAAGTACCTCACTAATTGGTACGTCTACTTGTACTAAGTAGAATGGACACAGAGATTGACATACACTGTAGTCAATGTCAAGAACATCACCCATGGAGACATCACTCAGGTAGGATTTGAATGGGGATGGGGCACAATAGGAGGGGTTTAGTAGGGGTGCTGGAACAATAGGAGGGGTTAGTAGGGGTGCTGGAACCTGCAGGTGACTATTCTTGTGTCTGTGCCTATTGAAAATACATAGTAGGGCAGATAATAGATGATTCATTTCATCTGAATGGGCTGAAGAAGGTGAAGGGGCAGGGTGGGTCAACATTGACAAGCTAGAACAATGTTGGCCTAAATGTATAGGACTCATTAGGAGGCCTAGACTAGAGATTAACTATACATGTATACATAGTACCAAAAGAAGAGAACAAATCACTTGACACATAAAATATCAATGTCATCTTTCCTTGGTAGTTATTTTTAAAGGTAAAGACCAGTTTTAGAAACGGCCACCTCTCAAAAAATGAAATGGAAGCTCTCATTACCAATCATGTGAAATGATGTGTTTTGACTAAAACATAATGATAAAACTTTTGCCGAGAAACCGCCTACTAATTGATATATTTGGGAAATTAGTTTATCTATTGGGACCAAATAGATAATATGCATGTGTCGCGCACGTGTGCATAGTCCCAGATACATCTTTCTGTGTACAGTGCTTGTAACTTTACGAAGACTCAGCCAAATTTTTTATCATTTTGATGATTCCAGAACCTTGCAGTACACACCAATACTTATACACTGTATGCTAGATGATCAACCTTTTCTGATCGATTCTACAACATTTCCTTCACAATGAACAGAACTTATCTCTATCTTTAAAAAAATATGATGACCCAGTAAAGATTCTGGGATGGTCCCTGCTGTGTAATGTCCCCATTTCTGAGAATCCACAGCAAGGAAGAATTTGCTACTGGGGACCATTTTGGTCCTCACTAGTCTGGGTCACAGTCTCTTTGTCAACCTTAATGTAATGATTGACCTGCGTAACTCACAATTCGTTTTGTGTTTGATATCAATCACAAAGTTTTCCCAACAAAAGAAATGTTTTGTCATTCAGTGATAAGAGTAAGAGTACATAATTTAATAAAAAAAATCCAATTCCCTTTTCATGTCCACTGCTGAAGCTTGAAGAAGATAAATTATCTGGATTTAGTTCAGACAAGAGCAAAAGCTACAATTCCCACACATTCTCATTTTCCTGTCATCATATCATAAAAGATACAGTGTATCCAGAAGGAAATATCTAGATCTACAGAGGGCAGTGCAAGGACTGTTCATATAATTACAGAGAATACCTCCTATCTGTGCACATCCAGAAATCTGCAACAAGTGCAGAATGAAGTGGCTCTAGCACCATTTATATAAGCTTTCAAGTCTGGATTTAGCCCCGACTTCACCCTCTTTTACTCCTAATAAAATGAGTGGCTATTCTTTTCTGAATAAAGCAAAGAGAGGGGGTAAACTGACAGACACAATGAGCATAAAGAGATAAAGAAAGAGTGAGAAGGAGAGGTCAAAGAAGGAGTCAAAAGAAAGAGTGGGGGGGGGGCTGAAGAGGAGTCCAAGTAAAAAAGTAAAAAAGTAAAAAAGTAAAAAAGGAGAGTCAGAGCAAGGACAGAGCAATGATCTAAATAAAAAAAGGAAGAAGGGAAGGGGAAACAAAAGTAGGAAAACAGCAAACAGAAGTAAGCAAATGTTACACTGATCGAATTAACTGAACATTATTATTACCGATGGAAATACAATAGAGACTGGATGAATTACAAACTTGTGTTTGATCACTAGACTACTTGTCAGAATGGAGATACATAACAGATCAAATATGAAATGAAACAGATGGGAGTAAGGCTCTTTATCTCCTCTCAAACATCGACCAGGAATGGAAATAAAGAGAACAAAAAAGTCCACAACTTGAGGATTTGGAGCGAATAGAAGCCCAATGTTATTATTAGATTTAGGATAATTGAGTCCGAACACAAGAGGATGTCAGAGAGGATTTGGAGAGTTTGTAGAGATGGGTAGTTGGGTATGTTGCTTACTCATCAAACACTGATCAAATAGGAACCATTCTCAAAACAGGTAGCAACAATGGTCCACCATGAGAGAGTCCAGGCAGCATCTTCTTGTTATTCCAGACTACATAATCGATTGCAGATAGTGATTCAATTCAAACTTTACAGCAGAACCAACATTAACCTTGTTTACTCCATCCTTTTACTGATTTGGCCCACTTGCATAAATCAAGGTTCTGGGTAAAACTTAAAGTAATTTGGCTAAGATAAGTTTAAAAGGATACCTTTAGAATATCATGTACATACATGTATAGTCCGAGTCACTTGTTTTTACTTCATCTAAAGATGGGTGTTTGTCAGGATTAAGATAACTTGACTAGCAAAAATCTGGGTCTTTATCCCGGCTCAAGACCTTACAGAAATCTGGGCCCCTATCCATAAAACCTAAGTCGAAAAGTCATTACATGCTAATGTCCATTCTCTTAATTCATCCAAACCTCTGCAGTAAAGAAGTTTATATCATTTATTCATTGCAGCTTGTAGTAGGCAGGGAAATCAACTCTTGTGTTTTATACCTATGCAAGGTCCTATACCGTAACCAATGGTATTTTACTGTGCTAGAATATTCTGAAGGAGCAGCAGTCTGCATAGGATGTGGGGAAAACCATCCTAATATTGGTCCATAAATGTTAATATCATTTCTTTTATCAATGTTTTATAAGGAAATTGAATTTATGAACTGTAGTCAGTGTCACTACCAATATGCATACGCATGCATTAATCAGAAAAATAGGCAATTTTTAATGACTTATTGACTTGTAAAATATTTGTAATGACCATTATTATGGTGTGAAGTTGTGTGCTAAATGTGAACAACAATTTTTTTTTAATTTGGAGTTATGGCCAATTGAATATTAATTGTCATGAAATTCATGGAACCATTTTGCAAAGAAAAATATAAGAAAACATATAACCTTGAGTACAGTATGCAAAATGACAATATTTTGCAGCACAAAACAAGGAATGTCTCTGCAACTGCGTGGCCAATTCTGAAAAACCAAAGTGTTTTGTAAATGGGAGAACTGCTCTTTAAGATGCACCTATTTTTCAATTCAAGCCACAAAGGCCTAATGTAAGTCCTAGATGTACATGTAGACCTACAGTCACATGTAGCTACGCCTACATGGAGGACATAGACCTGGCTGTAGTACATATATAGGTCTGCACAATACGTATAAAACAATGAGACAGCTGATATCTTCTAAAGCTGTCAATGCTTAAACTTAATAGTCTAATGAAATATTCTTCAAACAAGTCTAATTTTTTAAAAAATATTAAAAAAGGGACAGGGACATTCTTAAGATTTCATTTTAAAAATTCTTCACATGAATGCCTACTGGTACTAGTTTTATAGAGCTTCAAATTAGTCTAATATATGGGGCTCTCCATGTACAGTGCATAACAAAATATTAGAAATTACTATTATGAATGCCAAAAGCTTACTATTTCGACAATTATCGAGGGGTTACAACTGTTTCTTTGAAAACTGGGCCAGCTTTGTGGCCTTTCACTTAATCAAATTATCTTATAAAAGATAGGCATCAAGATTTATCTGTAACAGGTGACCACCCAATCAGTACTCATCCTCCTACCAGCTATTACGTCCGGCCTTTCCTCTCATTCCCTCCCATAATATTTATCTTGGAGCGGCCCGCACGGGGGCCCATGCTAAATCCCCATTCGAGTGTGTTCTCATTCAAAGAATGTTGGATGAACATAAAAGAAATATTTCCAAACAAATTACCTCTGTCTAGAAGATGTCTGCAAGCTTCCCCAGATGACTTCAGTTCATCTCTTGTCAAACACCAGACATTTTATGTTCTACAAGGGAGATACAAAACCATAATATAGATTCATCATTAAATCTTTTTATTACTAGCAAGTAGCAAAGTGAACGAACGAACGAACGAACGAGCAAAGTGATAAATCTTACCACAAAATAATACAGATGATTGCATATAAGAAAACAAAACATCAAATTTCATCAACAGTTTATTTATGTTCAATCAAATTTGGCTGCAAACACAATAATAATAATAATAATAGTGGGTTCTTGTATAGCGCTCATGTCAGTCATGTTTTACTTATTCGGTTAAAATCATGTTTAACAAGAGGAAAACCTAGACCTCATTACTAACTTCCTTTTTTAAAACATGTTCAGAGAGAAAAAGAGACATCATCATCACACTGAACCATGCAAGTATTCACAGCTCACACTTCCTTCTTTCCTCCGTTTATTTTTTTTCTTAAATAATTTTCACTTACTTTTTTCCAAAATATGGCGAATAACTCTGCCCAATTTTTGAGATTTAAATCCATTCTCTCTCAAAACATGAGTGAATAATTAAGCTATCACGCATGTGCACTATTCACACCCCAAAAAGCAAAACAATTGTTTTTTTCTGTGGTGTAAATGGGCCTATATATATGTGGAACTGTTTCTTGTATTGATTCAAGGCAATAAGGTTACCCAATAGGTCAATAACATACACAGGTACTACACTTGGTTTCAGTTAACCATCAAATTAATGTCACAAACTCCATCAGCGAAGACACAAATTGCAGTGTTGAGTATTATGGGTAGAAATTAGGCAACATGTATGCTAGTTAATGACAATTCTCACACTGCATGTGTCAAAACAGGAAAGACGGGTTAGTTTGTTGTGATCTGAATACTGAGTGATTACTCTTAACACATTTAGAGACAATGTTTTTTCTACAAGTTTTGTGGAAGGGTTCAGTACAGGGATGGGGAAATATACTGGATTGGTTGAGAGAAGAAAGATCAATTAAAAGAACTTAATCATGCAGAAGTACCAGTACAGTATTCATATATATTTATCTTATAGTTTCTCAAATTTTACTTTTTCGGACAGAGTTACAATATTTCTTCGCTCTACTTCTGCAAACGCTCAATAATTATTTTTCTCTCTGTGAATGTTTCTACTTCAAGTTTACCCTTAAAAGAAACCTACACTGTACCTAGGGGAATAGCGATTTAAGTCAACCTCCTTGTTTGACACTGAAGCCTAGAAATTGTAAACCAAAATTAGTTTGACAAGATGAATGCATCTACATGTACAAAGTACATGTAGGTCACCTAGCCGGGATCTAGAAATAATCTAGAATGAATGTGACAGGAGTATTTTCAGTAAAGATAACTTGCTCATGGTCTTCCCTACAATAAATGATATTCATGTACATGTATTACCTTGATTACCATTCATGATACAAACCATTTTCATCCCCCTAGCCCCACCCAATCATATGATCATCATGTAGCAGGATCAATCACTCATTTCTTTCTCTTTCCCTCTCTTTTGGACAGAAACCAGAGAAAGAAAGAGCAGTGGGAAAAAATGCCCCAAATACTCTCAAACAAGAAAACAACATTATTTGGGCTGAAATTGGAGTATGGGAAACCTTGATGTCATGCCTAATAAGGCACCTAAGAGAGCAGAGGGCACAGAGATCAAACCCAAGACCAGAGTCAGCCATTGGCTAAGGGTACAATCTTGCACCCATTGGGAATCATCTTGATTATTTTATGAGGTACTACTATTTCAGAGGTTGCGATTTCACTGTCCGATAATCTCAAGCTCTGGGCTCCCATCTACGAATTGATATTGATCGCAACTTATTTGCAGTTGATATCAATCGCAACTACCATAAGATAAACCTGTAGGACACTGCAAACTTGCGATTGATCCAAATCAATTGCAAACTTTTAAAACAATAACTAAATTGTAACAGAATGTGTCTCAATAAATAAGCAAAGATCTTGGCTACATGAATAAAGAAGTAGCATCAGCCAAATTAGTTCTTGAAGAAAGTGTGCAATTGCTAATTAAGAAGCAAAATAAGCAAGGCATTCCATAAGTTTTAGGACTGTCCATGAAATGTATTAATATACATGACTGTATGTGACTTGTGAGAACATGTCCATGCTGGTGACTTTGTTTCAGGGTTTATAATTTTAAGCATATTTTGCTCTTTTCAACCTTTTGTGCAGGGCCTACATGTACATCTACTGTACATGTACATGTAGCTGGACTAAACTATACTTGTATACCATGACTTACAGGTTAATGATTACATGGTAACCTTTTAGAAATAATCACTTTAAATAGATTTTCACAGCAAATTCTCAATTTAAATTAGAACTTTAAAAGCCCTAAGGTAGACATTAAAAAAAAAAAA
>BEXV01000460.1:168062-181502 GCA_003118195.1 Hemicentrotus pulcherrimus | reverse complement strand
GTTTATGCACCCGTCAACCGGATCTTGAACCAACGCCCCCTCAAGACTCTTATTCACTTTTGGCCTAAAACGTTCGACACAAAGATTCACCTCTCATTCACCTTGCTTTGTAAAAAACAAGGTCTAGATTCACTCTTTTTAGACCAAGTGCAGACGCGACGTCTTCACCTAGCACCTGCACCTGGCCTGGGTCAAGCAAGTCAGATTCACCGGTCAGCATCAGTGCAGTATCACCGTTCACACTAGGCTAAAGTCTAAAGACAGATATGGGTCATTTCTGATATTTGTTGACATTCCCCATAGAGGCGGTCAGAGGAGCCAGATGCAATCTCAGCAGAACAACCGTTGATACCAGAGCTAGAGACTAAAACTTTCGGTCTACGTTCACAACTTCACAGTAACTCCAGCCAGGAAGGAAGCTCCGATACCGGTACGGTAGCGGGCCGGGTAGCTAGGCCTAGAAATCTAGCCAAGATCATTGATGATCTAGTAGTAGTACAGTATTAGTAGTAGATAGATGACCTATAGATCTAGATCTAATCATTTATTTATAATAAAACAATAAGACAACTCCCCCATCTGCCGACGCCAGAAGTGCCATAAAATAGGACTTTTAGGAGATATCCAGCTAAAGGAGGGGGTTCCTTCGGCGCTTGTTCAGAAACCTATCCAAAATTTGACCCGTAACTCCGGCGTGGAGATACCTACTAAAACATACCCAAAATGAATTAAATATTCATTAAATTATCAAATTAAGATCATGAGTTTAAAGTCATGTTTATTATTTTTGATTAAAGGCCACATGTCGGAAATTTCTTAATTTGCGTGTTGCTGTTAGGGTCTAGTCTATGCCTATGATTTATGAAAGGTGAATTTCGTTCACATCCTGAATCTACATGACATTGTTTATTTTTACTCTTTTTTGTCTCAATTTTAGTTGAAACAGCCCACCTATCCTTGTTTCAAACAAGTACATGTCTATTTTCTAGTTTTGTTATATTTAAACAAAACTTTTTTAAAAACTTTTTTTTTTCCTTTTCCTTTTTTTTTTCCTTTAAAAAATCTGCATATCAGCATAGACTAGATCATTGTTGATAAGCCTTGAGAATTGATTACTTTTTCTAGTGGATGAGTGTACATTGAAAATGCCAGCGGCCCAAACATGGAACCTTGTGGAACGCCTTCACTCAAAAAGGTGGCTGTTGACTCTTGAAAATCTGTAATGACGGACTGTGATCTGCTTGTAAAATATGAATGCACTTTTAATATTTAAGTGCACTATTTTCAATGCCATACATGATCTGAGTCAGTCGTATTGATTTAGGGCTCTGCTACGTTTATGTTGGAGACTTAGGAGAGAGGATTTAAGTGAGTTTGACGGTGGTTTTGGGTGACATGGTGTTTTAGAAATATATTGGTGAGAGGTTATTTTTATTAGTTTATACTAGCATAGGCATCATCACAATCACCTTCATGTAACTTATATGTACATTAAGATGTATATCATTATTGACATTAGTATTTTCTTTTTGTTTGTTTCAGATGGTTTGCTTGATGTTCTAGTAAACCCCCAACTCTGCCTCTAACTGCACAGTGAATGCACAGTGAATGCATCAAGACTATTGGAAATGAAGCCTGTGCGAGAAAGACACTGGCTTATCCCAACAGCTCTGTTGTGCTGCTATGGATTCTTGAAGGAAATCCGCCCCTCTGAACCCTTCCTGACCCCGTATCTCCGTGGTGATAAGAACCTCACGGAGCAACAGGTGGACAATGAAGTCTACCCGGTTTGGACGTACACGTACATGGTTGCTCTTATCTTTGTGTTTGTCCTCACCGACTTACTGCGCTACAAACCAGTCATCGTCTTCGAAGGCTTAGCCTACATTGCGACGTGGTCAATTCTCCTCTGGGCTTATGGAGTGACAATGATGAAACTCATGCAATTCATGTACGCTTTCGCAACGTCGACAGAAGTGGCGTACCTTGCGTACATTTTTGCGGCCGTGTCGTCTGACCACTATCAACAGGTGTCCAGCTACACACGGTCATCCCTGCTTGCTGGAAGATTCGTCGCGGCTGTCATTGGACAACTCTTAATCTCTTTTAAAGTCACGACATACAGGGGTCTCAATTACATCAGTCTGACCTTTGTCTCTCTAGGTTTCGTGATCAGCTTGTTCTTGCCATCCGTTCACAAGAGTATGTATTTCCACCGAGACTCGCCTGAAATACTAAACAGTCCTGCCATGGATGCCACTAACCAAAACCCACCACAAGTTCCCAGTGCACTAAGAAATGAGTCTTGTTGCAGAGATGATAATGCTGTGCCATCAAAACCACCTTTACTATCAATGAAAGAGAGAACACTTTCTTGCTTTTCATCTACCAAACGGTTTAGTCACTACTTGTGGGCAGACTTCAAGAGCTGCTACTGCAATAGACGGTTGTTAGAATGGTCACTTTGGTAATTTGGTTCGATTATAATTAGTGTTTTAATGTGTCATTAAAAGGCAAGTCCGGCTCTTTGGCAAGTTGAATTGAATAAATAGAGAACAATTTAATAATGGTGATTGGTGAAAGTTTTATCAAAATCGAATGAAAAATATGAAAGTTGTAATGGATTTTTAAAGTTTTGCAAAATTTCTTGAAACAGTGATATGCATCGGTTGCTTTCCTCTCATGAATTTGACATCACAAGATTTTTTTTCACAGGAACATTGTCCATAACAGTCTTTGTTTATGTTCCTGCAAGAAAAACAAAACGCTGTCCCTGTATTTCAGAGTTTGACAATGCATAGTTATACAACATTTTGAATTTTACAAGGTGTGTACCTTTTCTTACAATGACCTCTATAGATTTAATCTAAACAACTCTCCGTCTTGAAACAGGTGGGCTTTTGCAACCTGTGGTAATCTTCAAGTTGGCAACTACATCCAAAACCTCTGGGATACCATTTTCACAAAATCAGGCGATGAGAACAGCACTGAAAACGTCTACAACGGGGCAGTGGAGGCTTTGTCAACACTGCTTGGTATGAAAACTCTCTGTAATCTCTCACTTGCTCATCACCTTTGCTCTCTCCCTATCTCTCACTCTCTACTAGATGACTTGATTCAGACTTTTTCAAAAACATTCTGTTGTGTATTTTGGGTTTCCAAGTATGCAAAATCTATCCCAGACTAATCCCAGTATGTATTTTAGGAAGTCCCACTCACTTGTATAGCTAGGTACAAAGTTATCTCAGATCCCTTTAGTGTAAACAGTGCTCCACAGGAAAAGATCCAGATTCAATTTTGTAGAGTCAGTTTTCATGAGCCCTATGTGGAAANTGGTATATGGAGATGCAGAAAAGAAAATGAAGATGGAAGAAGAGTGAGAGGAGAAAGCTGGCGCGTCTGTGTGGGAAGAAAAGGAGAAAGATTAAAGTAATAACAAAAAAAAGAGAAAGAGAGAGAGAGAGAGAGAGAGAGAGGAAGAAAGAGAGACACAAATAAAAAGAGAGAAAGAAAGACGGAGACAGAGAGAGAAAGAGGGAGAGAGAGAGAGAGAAAAAAAAGAGAGTTGGGTCCCGATCGCTCAATTTGATTTTTCTTTATATGTTTCGAGAATATTTTTTACAACTTGATTTTGAAGAAGTTTAAGCTTAAAGAATTAATTATATCGTTGTTATATTATTTAGCTCATGCTGCAATGATAATTATAAACCTTTAGGTCAGTCAGGAACTCCATGACTTTAACAAGCCGATTGCCTGTCTGATTAGCAAGATATTAATATAATGATTGGATAAATTTTGAAAACCTTTTGCTGAACGGTTTTCATAATACTACAGTCTATTGGGAAAAACGAGTATGGTAAGACCGGTCACTCAAAGATTTTTACTTTTTTGAGGCATTGCTTGATCATTTTGAAGTGCAATTTTTTTTTGCACCATATCACAGACACTGATAACATGTAGGACCGTGTATTTCAGATTTAACATTGTTAAACGATCCCTTTAAATATGTTGTACAATGTAGGTGCTCTGTCTGCATTCCTGATCATGTTCCCACGGGTGAACTGGGACCGGTACGGAGAGCTGCTTCTTGGAGTGGTCTCGATCATCGATGCGATCCTGCTCTTCATCATGGCTTTGACCACCAACATCTGGCTCTGCTATTCATTCTACATCATCTTTAGAGCCTCCTACCAGCTGGTCATCACCATAGCAACGTAAGTACACTAGGTAAGGCCCTAAAGGCCTCCACACACAATTCAGCTGCAAGCAGTGATATCCTGCATAATACCTGTCACTTTGTGAATGTTTTTATTTGAGAATTGAAATACGGTAGTCATGAATTGAACAACATGCAGAAATAAGCTGCAATGCATGTGTGACCATATTTTGGAAGTAACATCGATTATAACGAAAACAGCACTAATTCAGATTAAAATATCTGAGCATTTGTCATCCACACCTATATATAGATATACAGTGCAAGTGTTGCACCTTCCTTGATATCTGCATTGACGTAGATGATATGTTACATCAATGGTTCAACCTATCTACAAGTATATCAGGGACATCTCATATTGAGGAATCAATTTTTTTTTTCTTACATTTTCCATTTAGATTCCAGATTGCCAAGCACCTCACCTTAGAGCGCTATGCATTGGTCTTTGGATGGAACACCTTTGTGGCTCTTGTCCTCGAGACCATACTGACACTCATTGTGGTGGACTATCGCACTCTGAATCTACCAGCTGATACACAGGTACTATACGCACTAATACCTTCTCTGAAGCTCTTAGACCCCATTCTCACTCGCTTCCTAGACAGATCCACTGGGTCGGTCTAACCTAGAACGGTCTAGGAGGTACACTTTGTTTATGTTCACATTCACGGGCTAGACCGCTCTTGTTGCTATTATATAGCACAATAAAGCTAGTTTGCTCCTGTTCCTGGGGTAGCAAAGGTCAGCGGGTCAAATGTTTTGATCAGAAATTTAAAAATATTCTGCTATCTTATAATTTTCTATTATTTATCATTTTCTTTCTCTCTCATTCCTTTTGTAAGTCTTTGTTTTTCCTTCTTTCACTTATGTCATTCTTTTATTATTCTATCATTTTTTTTCTCTATCTTTTGTCATGGACTCATGATATTTTTTGTTTTCCTTCTATCAATTTCTCATTGTTTTTCGTATGTTATGCTTTGTTTTTCTACCTTTCACTATCTTTTCTTCTTTCCATTTTCTATTCATTATCATTTTCTCTTTCTGTCTTTCCTTACGTTATTCTTTGTTTTTTCCTTCTATCACCGTCTCTTATGTTATTATTCTATTATTTTCTCTACCTAGTTCCTATCTTTCTGGACGCTACCCTTTGTTTCTTCCTTCTATCCCCTTCTCTTATGTTATTCTTGTTTTTTTATCATTCTTTCACTTTCTTTTTCTGTCTTTCCTTCATACCTTGGATATCATACCTTGGAAGTAGGCATAAAGTTATACAAAACTTATTTGCCCCTCGGTGTCCATTAGTGGGTTACTGTTGAATTTGGCGTTGTGCAGTTAAAGATGAACATGGACAGTTGAATAGTTCATCAGGATTAAACTTGTCCTTCTTCAGTGACCAGNAAATCCACTAAAATCACCATGAAGAGATGCAATCCAATCCTCTAAATCACATTAATAGATCCTCTGGATATCCAAATGAATATTTGTCAACAAAATAACTCCAAATTACAAAACATCAAAGTAGAAATTTAGATCCAAAAATGTTACCAGGAGCAGTCCAAAAATTTCCAACCTCCAACTGCACAGGCCAAATCTCTCATGTTATTCTTTGTTTTTTCTTCTATCACCTTTTGTCATGCATTGTTTTTAGACCCTTCTATCTTTCTTTATATTATTCTTTGTTTGTATTTGTGTACAGTAATCTCTTTCTCTCTATTATTACCTTCCTGCCAAAAACACACTAACTTCCTGTTGAAGATCGCTTCCCGGCACGGTTAATGTTCACATTGCACGCTACGTCGGTCTGGGGCGGTCTAGGAAGCGAACCAGTCCAGAAGATCGCTTCCCGGACCGCTTTTCTGTTCATACTCACAGTTAGACCGATCTAGCCTGGATCAGTCTAGGAAGTGAGTGAGAATGGGGTCTTAATTCATTGCCTCTTCCCCAACCAGAAATTGAAAGGTTACTTCGGAACATTCTAAATCTCTCTGCATGCTGATACACAAAAATCAGGTTTATGGTTGTAAAGTCGGTGTGTCAAGTTTTAGCTTCTATGACTTCATGTCAGCCCGAAAATATAGTTCCTGGACTTGCCACTCTAAAGATTTTGCAATCACTTTTAAAGGAACTGAAACAAGATCATGTCTTATAAACACATTTGGTGGGAATAGCTCAGGAATCTAAAAGATTTCTCCAAGATATATGTACATGTAGGTTCATACCATATAAATACAAGATTACGAGAAGGTAGTTGTGGCTGTCTTCTGCTTATGTGTACCATGATCTTTCTCATCTTTATAGTTCCTGGTGTACGGTGGCTACTTCTACATCCTTGGCACAGCGTTCTGCATCAAGGCCGTCTACCAGGCCGGGCAACGGGGATGCAGGCAGACCCTCTCTTGTTGCCATGGCGACAGTGGGGCGTGCCTGGAGCTCCATAACAGAGTACCCATCCAAGATGAAGATGGAGAAGGAAGAGGAGGAGGCGAAGCAGAGCAGAATTTTGAAGAGGAGGAACAGGAGAAAGGAGCAAAGGAGATTGATGAGGTGAAGGGAGGGGATACAGTGCATTTGGTGGTGTAGGTGGAAACGGAGAGAAGTATAGCGTCGGTGGGGTGACAAAACCTTGTATCTCAAAAATCATGAATTTTCAGGAGAGCGAAAAAACTTTCCTGTCTAAACAAATTTAGTGCTGTGACACCGTCCTTTCTTTTTAAAACTGGAATATTTATACAATTTTGAATGTCATTGTTGTAATACAGTAAAATAATTGTTTTTATATTTGAAAGTGAATTAAAGTCAAAGGGTGTTGAAGTTAAGAGGTTTAGTTTAAGGGTGTTTGTGTGGAATTTGTGAAAAAACCGAGAAGGAGGCGTTCCATGGATTTATCAGGTGGTGTCGTAGGCCATTAGGTATAAAATTAAGCAAAAAAATTAAAATCTCAAAAAATTGAGATACAAGGTTTTGTCACCCCACCGACGATAGGCTGTTCACATATGCCTCAGTTTACCACAGTGTTTATTTTGTGTGTCAGATAAATGGCAAGTGGGTTTTAAAAAACCAGCCATTTGCAACAAATGTCCTATACATACTCTCCTATCTGTGTGTTATAATATACAAAGATGTGAATTGTTGTAAGGTTAAAAAAACCATGGTGAACTACCGTAACGAAGCTTAGTGCCTCAGCTTTACCACTGATCATGTTAATGAGGTTTGAAGGCCCATACAGTTATGAGGCTGACAACGCGTAATTAGTAGAATATGACGGCAAAGTTGAATGAGATAAATAGAGCACTTTCCATTTCTGTATGAAATAATCACAGACCAATGAGTGGGCACGGGGGCCATTGTTGCAGCCTTGTTTATGTTACTGCTAATGTAATGCCTCTTGCCTTTATTGACATGCATAAGTTTTTTGTATGCAGCTTGCATGTATGTCGTGTTTGAACAGGGCTTAAGAGATGTAGAGAGGTGATTTTTATTTTTCAACTCACTGTCCTGATTGTGTGCAATTAAGAGTGCATTGAGAATTAATAGATCATTTATAATCGATATGAATTGAATGTTATTATTTAAATAAAGATGTGACAAATTTTTGTGTATTTTAAATCATGTTTGAGCAGAGTTAATCACATATATTAAATGTTTCTGAAGCACAAAAAGTCTAGAAGAAAAACTCTCACTTATTGCCTCTTTTAGCGCAATACTACAATTTTGTATGCAGCTTGGCAGTAGAGTATTTATCAGAGCAAGTTGTGCCATATTTATTGAAAGGTACAATTTATAAAAACTATTAGTTTGTAATAATTTAGGGTTAGGGTTGTTTATGGATAGAGTTGTATATAATGCATGTACATGTATATACAAAGTGCAGTACTTGTCTGTAGCCTAATCAAAGTTTTGAGCAGTGAACATTCCAAATTATATCCCTTACCGTATGATTGCTGCATTAGAAATTGTGTACACAACAAGAAAAAGAATAGTTTGACTATAAAAGACGTTTCCTGCCGACTACATGGGAATAGTTCATTTTTTATTGCTGACGTCACGCATAGGCCCCTTTTTCCCTAGGGTCAAATTGAACTATGCGTTTTCCCAGCGAGCGTACAGGATTCATTGCCTCTACATGGGCAACTTCCGAGGGGTCACGGCGCTCAAGCCATGCAATACGGCGTGCGATAACTGCACTACACTAATTCAATAGCGCCAGCTAAACATATTTACATCCTTCAATGTTTCATTTGAACCGTACAATTTTCTTTTATTTCTTTTCGATCTAAATGTGAGATGTGAATGTGAGTACTGTATAAGGTTCATGTTATTACAGAAGTGTACAAAGAATGATACACATGGAAGGGATATAAAACAAATATTAAATGACTCATTCTCGGAACAAGCTAAAACTATTCGCACTCAGGAACATCATTAGTACTAGTTGATGTTCCTTCGATACAAATAGTTTCAGCTAGATCCTCGAGTGTCCTTGTATATTTGTATATATTATGCCTTCAGAGGTTAGTTTCCACTAGCTTAAATTCAAAGTTCATTTCCTGGTCATGGCGTCCATGAAATATGGACGTCTATGGGAGAGAATGCTTTTCCCTATTCAATCAAAATGTAAGCAATTCAGCAGCCAATTTATGATTTCATTAGATGCATCATCATCATGTACCAGTGTTTAACATAATCATCTGTCAGTCATCAATGAACTAATTTGAGAAAGTGGCATGTAACTTAACCAAAGTTGACCACCTGTTACAATACCACAAACCATAGCAACATTTCAGTTGCTATGTCAGACATGTCAGACTAAACAATATTCTAGAATAGACAATGGTATGTAATTTTCCCCAGCTTGGCACACATTCATAATAGAATTGCATGCTTCCATACATATGTACAATACATCATTATTGCCTTTGTTTTCCTGGTGATGCTACAGCATGTCTGACATATCAACTTGTATGTTGCTACTGACTATTGTATTATGTATTGTAATAGGTGGCCGACTTCGGCAAAGATACATACCACTTTCTCAAGTTAGCTCATTGATGACCGACAGATGATGTCACAAGGGGAATGAGATCTGGAGGTTTTTGGGGTGGGGAGCTTAGCAAGTTTAAAAAACAAATATTTAAAATCTATGAAACAAATTCAGAAGTTTACAAATCAAAATATGAGATGTATGCAGGACTGCACACCAACATGAATACACTTGTATTTTGTTGTCATGGGCCCTTTAACCCATTTCTGTAGTAGTCTTTACTTTGACGGTTTAAGTTTAAAGGCATGTGCTGATAGTCGTTCTAAGACTTGACTGGGGCGTGCCTTGTGTTCCTCAATTGTATGTGAGAAATACAATGATGTCATCTAGATATACTACACATATCTTATGATTAAGGTCTCCCAAACGCCTTTTCATTGCGCGTTGGAAGGTTGCGGGGGCATTCATTATCCTGTAAGAATTTCTTGAATGCTGCTAAAGTCACCCCATTGAAAATTTGCAAAAGATTTTGTCTGCTTGTGTGAGAAAGTATCTTTCTTTCCTTTTTAAGGATTTTAAGGATTTTTCTTCTGACATCTGCAACTTTGTGTATTAAAACAAAGCTTTTACTGGTGATCTATTTTTATTGCTTTTTTTTAAAGAAAGCAATATTTATATTCAATCGCATATTCATACATGTAGAGTGTGACTGTGAAACAGTGTGTATTAATGTGAAGATGTAAATGTATTTGAATTTATCATTTGAGTAACACTGCAAGTGAATGTAAAATGTTTATAAAGTCATTGAAGATATTTATGTATTGGAAAACCATGGAAACGGTGATTATAAAGAAAAACTATGAACATTTATAAAGGTGTACTAAGCATCATGGAGCTGAAATAAAATTTGATGAAAGTGATAAATCTTATTTTTTACAAGTGTGATCTGTGACTAGCAAGAGAAAGATGGGAGGATTATGAACATGAAATGGAAGTTATGCAGAGAACAAGAGGGGGAGAGTGAAGTGGAGGGATGAGTGGAGGGATATATTGATAGAGAGTAAACAGGAGATAATTATATGAAGGAGAGGGGAGAGAGAGTAGACAGGACATATATGAAGTAGAGGGGGAGAGAGAGAGCGAGAAGGGAGAGAGTAGGCAGGAGATATATGAAGTAGAGGGGGAGAGAGAGAGCGAGAAGGGAGAGAGTAAGCAGGAGATATATGAAGTAGAGGGGGGAGAGAGAAGGGAGAGAGTAAGCAGGAGATATATGAAGTAGAGGGAAGAGGAGGGAGAGGGAGGGAGATAGTAAGCAGGAGATATGTGAAGTAGAGGGGGGAGAGAGAGAAGGAGAGAGTAAGCAGGAGATATAAGAAGTAGAGGGGGAGAGAGAAAAGGGAGAGAGAGAGAATCAGCCACTCATCCTCTGTAAGCGCTATACATGTAGTTCTCCTTAGAACTATAAGCTAAGAAAGATAACTAACGGTCTTTTTTCAAGACTACACCAACAGTCCTTTTCGGGACTACACACCCTCAAGGAAGATTAACGAGAGTCCTTTTCAGGACTCCTCAATCTTCCCTCTCTCTCTCATGGTGTACCCGCAGGCCTACCGTATATACACAGGAATGGAGTTGAGGGTGATAATTAAATTTGAAAGAGGAGAAAGGAAGACGGAATCAATTATGAAAGAAGATGAGACAGGTACATAGCTCAGAAGAAGAGGTGAAAATTTCGTAATTAAACAATTTTTTAACACATAAAGATGCACATAAATTGGAAAATACAAACTAAATTCATGTTCAGCTTTTTTTAAATACACGTTTATTTAAATCTGTCCACATACACAATATAGGACTTGAATTAACCATTAAATAAAGATTTATCATTTTTACATGATAAGAAAGATACTGCACAGTATAGAAAAACCAGTCTTCATATTTATGAATCTCATGGATATAGCATCTTTCCTTGGTGTATTGAAGCAATATAGTTATCTTGCGGTATTTTACCCTGATATTCCCATGTATGTAAATATACAAATTATGAAAATCTATTTTACACCCTGTGATTTTTACCAACATTAACTGGCAACAAAATATTTCAGAGACATACATAGAAAAAGAAAATACATGTTTGTTATAAAGACATAATTTACCTGTATGATTTCGTACCGCAATAAAGAAAAGAAAATTGTTCATGAAGCAGCCCTCGTAATTGAGCAATTGTGTTTCAGTAGTTCAGGAAAAATTAAAACAAAAAATGGAGATGTAGGAGAGAAAGTTAACTATGTACCACCTTTGTACTCAGTCTTTCATTATACAGGAATAATCTTTTATGGAATAAAACATATTTCTGATACAGGAAAAAAAGGATATTGATTTATTTATTTATTGATACAGTTAAACCTGCTTTAGTGACGACCTGTCTACAAAGACCACATATTTTGTTTCCCCTGAAAATGGTTTCTCATAGAAACATGTACTAAAGGAACCTGTACATAAAGCTACTTGCCTATATAATATAAAGACCATTTTTTTTGTCTCCCTTGGGTGGTCTTTAGATTAGAAATGACCAGCATCACAGGCCGGAGTTATCAGTTTTCAGAACAATACAATATACCGGTATATATAATAGCATACAAAAGAAAATACAAAAACAAAAAATACAAAGAATTAAACACTATGTACTAGTATAGCCTTGCTATTATAAAAAAAATGATCGGTCTTCATCAAGTCAAAAGTAATCTACAAATTCAATGAAAAACTCATTTTAAATTATTTGTGTACCAACCATGTAAAAAATGCAGTAGTGATATCTGGGGGGTGTTTCACAAAGATCTTAAGTTGAACTTATCTCTAAGTTGGCCTTAACAATTATGGATAGCCGTTAGCATCTTTAGAAAAATATTTTGTAAAAGTTATATTTAAAGGCATAAAATGTTGATTCAAACCATTGATATTTTCTATTACCATGGAGATTTCATGTTCTTGATGTGTAATTTATGAAAAGTCTTAAATACTTGAATTATTTTTGCTGATGAATATGTTTTATTTCAAGGCTACAAATGGCTCTCCATAAGTCCAACTTAGAATTAAGTTCGTCTTAGGATCTTTGTGAAACACCCCCTGGTCTTTAAGTGTGCAGGAATATTCTTCATACACAAAAAACACATGTCAGATAAAGGGGAATGGTTATTTACACAGCTTTGTAAAATCAATAATTGGTCTTCAAAAAGACAAAAGAAATCTACATATTTAAAACAAACAGATTTCAGACGTTTGAAAGAGGGTTACATACACGTAATTGTGGTATCAGCCTTGTAATGAAAACAAAGATTCCAATTTTGGAGAGTCTACAATTCAATTGACGGACTCCTTACAGCTCTTTTACCTACAGCGCAAAGAAAACAGAATCAAGCTTTCAGTGTACCACTCGCCCCAAAATATTCTAAAGATATACAAAATTTCAAAATATAAAAGCAAGAATAATAGCCCTTGCATATTTCATATGCCACCAAACATGGCTGAAGTAGCCTTTTGTCATAGAAAATGAGCAGCATTTAAGATGTAATGATGATCCTAGAACATCAAAAGCAATACTATTTAATAAAAAACATTGTCACCATATCATATCAAAGAAAACCTTTATGAAGATACCCTAGTGGTTTCTGGCAAGTTTTCCTCAATTAATCTTCCTCTATTGATCCCTCCTTTAGAGACACCTGGAAGAAAAAAAATAAGTAAAGAGGAAAACAGAGCCATAAATACAAAGTATATCATATACATGTCTATGGATAGCATCAATGACAAAAATTCTTTGAAAGGCCAAGTCCACTCCAAAAATAATTTGCTTTTAATAAAAGTAACAAATCAAGAGAAACATAGCAAAATTCAGATAACAAATTAGGAAGTTATGAAGTATGAAAACTATGAAACTTGGAAAATCAAGACGCAAATTGCCAATTTGGTTATCAGTTTGTGACATCATTGCCTCACTATTTTCCTGTATATCCCCCCAAAACTTGATTTGCCCATGCCTTTGCCAAGGTCATTTGATTTGTATCTATGGCGTGCATGACATTTCACAAAATCTTTAATGAACTTTGAAGAATTGATACTATTTTCTCAATATTGTATATTCATAATTATTGATTTTTGTATAGATAATTTATCAAAATTCACATTTTAATGATTTAACTGCAAAAGAAAAATATTACTCTATATTAGTGCATCCACAAAAAAA
>BEXV01000460.1:151150-166357 GCA_003118195.1 Hemicentrotus pulcherrimus | reverse complement strand
TCTCAATCCCTGTCTCTTCTCCCTCCCCTTTCTCTATTCATCCTCTCCCTCCCTTATCTTTCCTCTCTCTGCCCCCTCACCATTCCCACTTCCTCCCTTGCCCTCTCCTCATCCTGTACCCCCTCTCTTTCTTTCCCTTCCCATTCCTTACCTCCTGTGTACTCTGTGCCAGTCGATCCAGTGACTCACTGGTTGCCAGGAGACTTGCCTTGGCAGCGTTCCTAATCATCAGCTGGAGCCGGATCCTGCCTATCACCTCAAAGGCCTTCCTGCTGACCAGCCACTGGAGGTAGGAGGAGCCGAGGTGACGGAGAAGGTGTCTGGAGGGCTGGATTATTCGCTGGGGCAGGATGTTGGCTTCTGGTATACCCTGTGATGGTGAAAAGTAACACATTGAAACCATATTATAACATCTGTTTGGAGATACAAGGGCATTAACTGTGTTGAAACACATGAGTCAACACCTTTTGGGCTATAACAAACTCTAATATTTTTGTCCACAAGGGAAGTCTCATCAGTATCAGTGTTGCCAGGTTTCAATCTGACAAATGTAGATTAATGTCTTGTCAAAGGACTTCAGTGCCAGGCTAGGATTTGAACCCTAATCCCTTAGACTGACAACCTACTGAATAAACACCCATACCACCACACCTACAAACAGATGATACATGTTCGGTAGAATGTCTACCGGTGATTTCCATGCAAGTAAAAGGAGTAAACCTTGTCAAACATATTCTGTGATTAAACTTTCATCATTGGTTTTTAATTACACAAAAACTGCAGTGAGTGGTAAATATATTAGAGGTCAGGTGATGTGTAATTGACATGTTAAATGTTAAGATTCTTTCTGCCTATATAATTATACAAATGATGCATGGGTATGAGTTCATTATACCATCTATTCGCACTCGAGTTGAGGCTGTGTGTATCTTTTGCACAAAGCCGTTAGGCCGAGTGCGATAGATACACAAAGCATCAACGATACAGGGTTCGAATCCCTGCCACAACACTAACGTCCTTTGGACAGATGGTAATTTACAAGGGGTACAAATAATTCAGTCCTTAACTGTAAGTGACTATGTTTAGGATCATTGTTGCACAAAGTTTGTTGCAGTGGTTTTTGGCAGGTGGTTTACCCCCATCATGTGTGAACAAGGTTTGAACGTACCTCCAGCTGTATGTGAACAAGGTTTGAACGTACCTCCAGCTGTATGTGAACAAGGTTTGAACGTACCTCCAGCTGTATGTGAACAAGGTTTGAACGTACCTCCAGCTGTATGTGAACAAGGTTTGAACGTACCTCCAGCTGTATGTGAACAAGGTTTGAACGTACCTCCAGCTGTATGTGAACAAGGTTTGAACGTACCTCCAGCTGTATGTGAACAAGGTTTGAACGTACCTCCAGCTGTATGTGAACAAGGTTTGAACGTACCTCCAGCTGTATGTGAACAAGGTTTGAACGTACCTCCAGCTGTATGTGAACAAGGTTTGAACGTACCTCCAGCTGTATGTGAACAAGGTTTGAACGTACCTCCAGCTGTATGTGAACAAGGTTTGAACGTACCTCCAGCTGTATGTGAACAAGGTTTGAACGTACCTCCAGCTGTATGTGAACAAGGTTTGAACGTACCTCCAGCTGTATGTGAACAAGGTTTGAACGTACCTCCAGCTGTATGTGAACAAGGTTTGAACGTACCTCCAGCTGTATGTGAACAAGGTTTGAACGTACCTCCAGCTGTATGTGAACAAGGTTTGAACGTACCTCCAGCTGTATGTGAACAAGGTTTGAACGTACCTCCAGCTGTATGTGAACAAGGTTTGAACGTACCTCCAGCTGTATGTGAACAAGGTTTGAACGTACCTCCAGCTGTATGTGAACAAGGTTTGAACGTACCTCCAGCTGTATGTGAACAAGGTTTGAACGTACCTCCAGCTGTATGTGAACAAGGTTTGAACGTACCTCCAGCTGTATGTGAACAATGTGTGAACGTACCTCCAGCTGTATGTGAACAAACTCATCCAGTTCTTCCTTCTGTTCTGACCAGTCTTCTCCTGTCTCTTCCATCTTCTCTTTCATCTCAATCTCCACCATCTGAAACAGAACAAGAAGTGTTCTTCAGTTTTAAAGGAACAATTGCAGAATACACCACAACACAAGCATTCTTAGCGCTAAACCCGACAATAATACCAATCCTACCCTTAATCCTGACCCTAATCCTGACCTGAACTCCGAACCTAGGGCCTAAACTTGACCCTTAGACTAAACCTGACCCTAATTCTAAACCTAACATATGCTTATCCTAGTTCACTATACATGTACTCATGTGTACATGGGTATTCCATAGTTAAAGGGATAGTTGAGTTTTGTTGCAGAGAGCGTTATACAAAATAATCATGTTGAGTGACAAATTTGAAAAATATATATATTTATATATACAATTTAAATGACAAAATCATATGGTCATGATTTAAATGTTGTTATCTTTCTAACTTGTTTTGTGTCAATTACATTATCTTTTTTAGAGTATTTTTCCTTTAAAAAAAAGAAGACATTACATGCACTTTCTCACAGGTTTCGAGGCATACCGTTGCACAATACAAGTGCATACCGACGAAAGGGTGCGGATGCGCGCCCGTGGGTTAAGTTTTTGACCGTAATGATCATCATCGATTCATAAAGTGAATTACTTGCATGAATTTAATGAGGATCTGAGATTACAGTAAGCTAACTTAATGCATGTGCATGCGCCCACACCCTATCATCAGTATGCTCTTGTATTGTGCAGCCGTTTGCTGTGAAACCTGTGAGAAAGTGTATGTATACTAAGGTCTTTGTTCTCAAAAAATATAAGAAAATTTATACGAAACAGGTAGGAAAGATAACGACTTTTAATCATGACCATAATTTGAACGATTGTCAAAGATTCTTTATAGTTGGTTTTTTGTATGTTATAGTACGTATCTCCAATCAAGTGCTATGTTATGTTGTGTTATAATGTCAATGTTGTCTCCTGCAGTGACGTCATAAATGCTATTGCGCAATACAGCTCCGAAACTCAGCTTTTTTTTTTCTGAGTGGTCGGAGTCATCATTTATAAAGCTAGATTCTATAATTATTGATGATTTCTAAGAAAAATCAGTGTCATATTCGGAGCTCCGTCAAAAACTCTTCTACATGTTTTTTTTTCTCAATTTTAAGCCAATTTTGATTAGAGGGGCCCTTTAAGTTATACATATTATAAGATTTTGGCAAGGGGAGGGGGGGGGGGAGAGAATGCCACTGTGGTTTCATTTTCTTCAGAACACTCAACCGGCATGTTCTAAAATACATTGTAACACTTTGCTATTAAAAGAGTTTACTCAAACTGTCCATTCTAAATTGTTGAAAATGGAGTGACATTGTGTCATTATTCAAAATGTCAATACTTTCATTCAACCATTCATAATGTCATCACACATGCTTCCCTGCACTACCTGTAGAAAAGACAATTTTACAGATGAGTGGTTCCTAACGACGGTATAAGTGGTCCTTAAAGGGATCCGGTAACTTTGTCTTAGAATCCTTGATTTAGCTCACGCTGCAATGATAATTATAAACCTTTAAGTCAGTCAGGAACCTTAATGATTGGAATTACAAATTTTGAAAACTGTTCACTGAACAGTTTTCATAACATTACAGTATATTGGTGAAAAGGAATATGGTAAACGGTCACTCAAAGATTTGTCACTTTTTTGAGGCACTTCTTGATCCTTTTGTAGCATGATTTTTTTTGTTACGGCTTCAATATTACACCATATCACAGACACTGGTAGCAGGTAGTGCATCTCAGATTTAACATTGTTAAACGATACCTTTAGATGGTCTTGTTTCATAATGACCCTTACATTTCGTCATTCATGAGATATGCAAAACAAAACTTTGACCATGTATCTCACCTTTGCCGTTTCCTTGATGATAACTGGAATGTTGATGTCTAGATTGTGTGTTTCACAGAGGTATCTGCATTCCACCTCTAGCTGGTTCAGCGATGCACATGCAGAATTCAAAGCCTGAAATTAGAAAGGTTGTGACTTGAGATATACCATATTCGTCAACAAAAGAAAATGCAAATTCATCCCGAAATAATCGGCAAATACAAATTTAGTGAACAATACCTCACTTTTAATACTGCCTATATTGTTTTAATATGACATTTTCATCTATCAAATCTGGTCATGGACAGCTCAACAGTTGTATTTTCATGCCTCTGCTACAAAGTAGCTGGAGGCATTATGTTTTCGGGTTGTCCGTCTGTCTGTCCCGTTCTCGTGATCGCGTTATCTCCAGAACCAATTGATGGATTTCTGCCAAACTGAGGTCATGTATGTATCTTGCTGAGCCATTGAACTGATTAGATTTTGAGGGTCATGAGGTCAAAGGTCACAGGGCTCATTATGTATGCACAAATAGCTTGTGATCGCATTATCATGAGAACCAATGAACAGATAAGATTTTAGGGTCATCAGGTCAAAGTTCATATGGCTCATAATGTATGCCTATACATAGCTTGGGAATGCATTATCCTTAAAACTGACAGATGGTTTACAATCAAACTTGAATTTTTAAAATGTTTTCTGTTTTGGTTTGTAAAATTGCTCTATAATGGAGGCATCATTTTTATTCCATCTAGTTTTTCATAGATCATGTCAAATTCCTCTGCTCCAGTTTAGAAAAAAACTGATTATCAACCATATAGGTTCGTCCGAGTGTCTCTATTCCAATAATTGAATGCACGCACAAGCAATGAAAGTAACCCCTGAACATCCGATCATTCTGAACCACTAAGCAAGCTGATTTCAACATGTTTTTGACAATGGCCAGTGTTCAGTAATCCATGATCATATTTCGATAAGCAATCACATTGAATAAAATATCATCTATTATTTTGAAGTGATACATAATTTCACCAATTTCCTAAGCTTGATTTTTCAAAATATTGAGGCCTATATAGACATTGGTTTTCTGATTTTTCTCACTCACACTGTCCATTTGATACAGTGTATATTTTCTTTTTAATGAATATTTTTTAAGCCGCGGTCACAAATGTCATTACAATTTGCTACGAACGCCGTACAAACGATTTTCAGACAATGGAAATACGAGAAGACAATGGAAAAACAGGGAGATTCGTACGAAATAATCATTCGTACAAACATTTGTGACCGTAGCATTAATAAAAAATTATTTGAATGATTATGGTGACATGGGATACCTATTGCAAGGTTCTGGAATCATCAAAATGATACGAAATTTGGCCCAGTCTTGGTTAAGTTAAAAGCACTGTACACCGAAAGATGTATATGGGACAACACAAACATGTGGCATAGAAATCTGTCCCAATCTTTATGTTACATGCCATATTTAGAATATTAAAGGTAATACAAAGTTTTGGGAAAGTTTGAAAATTAGGTGGATAGTGATTCTTTACAATTTTGATATATTTGAATGCCCCTGTCGATGTGTTATAAGCACTAGAAAATTGAGCCTCTAAAACACTTCTGCTTATGCCCGAGAAAAATTGAATATACCAATTTACCATTGCTCCCGGTAAATTTTGATGAATTTCAAATAGCGCTACGGCTGTTCAATGGTAGCTGCGACCATGAAAATCTAAGACTATGTAGTTGTGATATATAACTTTCAAACGGGAATAGCTAATCGGTCAATTTTAATTAAGAAACATTGTTTTATAGCTTAATTAATATCTTGACCTTGAGAGAGAGCTATACAACATAAAGAGTTTATTATCTACAATTTCAAAAATTTAGACTAGATTTCAACCACGACAACAATCACTGAATATTGTAGGATCGCATATGTTTCCAAATTGTTCATTTGAACCAAATTCATGACCCCAAGCATACCAAAACTTTGTATTACCTTTAAGGCATTTGAAAAGCCATGCTTTTCAGGCAACGTTTTTTTAATCTGATATTCTTCCACACTTGCATAATACAATGATTAGGCTCACAAATGATTTTTTACCTCTTCCAAGAACTCGACCTTCTCTTTAATTGCAGCGATACAAGAAACCTATCAGCAATCAATGAAGCATGCACTTAAATATTGTATCATTGATGGGGGGGGGGGGTAACAATGAACAATGACACTGATTTGAAATGCTGACTCATTTACCTCCGTCTCTAAAAAATCCATGATTTGTTGATGTACGGTGTTTGGTGTGATTTGTTTGAGTTGAGCTTGGAGCTGCTTGAACCGTGTGTCCATGTCCATGTAGTATCTTTGTTGACACTGATAAAAAACAGATTGAAAACATATAACAATGAATAAGCTGATGCGTAAAAACCAACTAGAAATATGCAGGTTAATGTTGTTTCAAAAAAAGGAATATTCAAAATTAGATTATAGAGGTTTTTTGGTCCAGTGGATAAGTCTCCGGATTGTGCATGAGCCAAAGTACGGGGTTCATATCCCTGCCACAACACTAACGTCTTTTGTCCAGATGGTAATCTACATTTTCACACTCTATCCAGGCAAGGTAAACGGGTCCCTGGGAGGATTAATTCCTTGAATAATCCAGTTCACGGTTGCAGTCTGAGCATGAGCAAATCAAGGTTTTTGGAGAACAATTTGTGAAATACATGGAAACGGAAAACTGGATACATGCTCATGAAAGTTATGTAATCATTATTCATTTATGCACAAGCAGAGCACTCCATGATACAAAGGTGGAAGTATTCTTTAAAAAGGGGAAACAAAGGCTAGAAAGTATGTAGAATTTCCATCGCTGTAGGAGAGAATATTTCAACATGTACAAAGTGGGACCTCTTCATGGTTTGAAGATCTGTGTATATTCAGGGTCATTGCAGCCATGTGTTAACCTTGAACTGGTCTATTGCACTTGGCACTGACAAGGGCTGCCGAAGCTAAAGCTAGGGTAATAATTACCAAAGCTCTTTTTAATATCATAATGTTTTATTTCTCATACAAGAACAGATTGTTATTATCCTGTTTAGGTACTAAAACGGGACTCCCCTCCCCTGCACTCCTCCACCTCCTCAACAATCCCCTATTCCCTCTCCCAATCCTTCCCCTACTTTTCCCCCACGCCCTGTTCCAAACACTCACCCGTCATCACAACAAACCACATATCTTGATGATCGAAGGCCAAATGACATAGTTTCATAGTACTTGTTAAGCTACTGAAAACAGGGGGGTGTTTCACAAAGATCCTAAGTCGAACTTAACTCTAAGTGTGACTTAAAAATTATGGAGAGCAATTTGTAGCCTTAAATTTCAATATATTCAAAAGTGAAAAAACAAGTATTTTAGACTTTTCATAAATTCCACAGCAAGAACAGGAAATTTCCCATGATAATAGAAAATATGAATGATTTGAATCAACATTTTATGCCTTTTAAAATAACTTTTACAAAATATTTTCAAAGATGCTACGGCTTTCCATAATTTTTAAGTCACACTTAGAGTTAAGTTCTACTTAGGATCTTTGTGAAACACCCCCCTGGCCGTTAGATTGGCTGAGCAGAAGTTTGTGACAGATGTTTAGCATTCGTTATTGATAATATACTCGGTAGTAATAATGACTGCTATGAGAGACATAGTTGTTTACGCTCGAGGGGAGGTTACATCGTGCTATCAAACTGAGGCGTGCCGAGGAGTGATGGCACGATTAAACCTCCCCGAGCGGAATTTTTTGAGTAACCTGACTTGGCCTTAGGTTTGAGAGTGGAGTTCTTTTGGGCGAGATAATACCGAAAAATGTAGTCTTCCCCGCTACCCCTTCCTTTACAGGAATAAACGTACCTTAAGGATGTTTTTGAGTAATCTGACTTGGCCTTGGGGTGAGATATGACCACAAATGTAGCCTTCCCCGCTCCCCCTTCCTTCACAGGAATAAACGTACCTTAAGGATGTTTTTGAGTAATCTGACTTGGCCTTGGGGTGAGATATGACCACAAATGTAGCCTTCCCCGCTCCCCCTTCCTTCACAGGAATAAACTTACCTTAAGGATGTTTTTTAGCAATGTGACTTGGCCTTGGGTTTGAGGGTGGAGTTGTTTGGGGTGAGATATGACCACAAATGTAGCCTCCCCGCTCCCCCTTCCTTCACAGGAATAAACGTACCTTAAGGATGTTTTTGAGCAATGTGACTTGGCCTTGGGTCTGAGGGCGGAGTTCTTTGAGACGAGATATGACCGCTACGAACACAGATAGGTGATGGGAAAGCTCACTCTTCAATCAAGGCAAACAAATAAAAATACATGTATCAAATACACACTCAGGGCGCATATTATTGATCATACTTATTAATATCAAATCCCTAATTTTATCAAAGTAACCAGCAATCTTTAAAAAAAACGACGGCTAAAAGATATTACCCTCTTCTTTTGGGTACCTTTATCAAATAAATACAGAGAATAAGAGGAAAAGATGAATTCATTCATTTAACTGGTTGATTAATGCTAAAATGTACAAAAATGATACAAATGCATAAACCAGTCTGTTTTGAGGCATAGTTTATACATGGGTATAATTACCGTATGTACCAATTAGGTGCATTCCTGCATTTCTTACCCCATTGAATATATGATTTATTTTTTTTACAAACTTTTTTTCCCATTTCTATAGAACCAAACCAAAATTTATCTTGCACAATAGTTAGTAAACAGGATAACACAGCCAGTTTTGTATAAATCAAAGTTGTGTTAAGGTCGTATTCTCAAGGTCGATTCTGTTTGCTATATTGCTATGCAAAATGTAACTTTGACCATGCCTTATTACTCATATGGGAAAATAACCCTTAATGTATGATGTACTCTATTAGTGCTATTCCCCAAGCAAATTTTGCCAACATCATATTGTTCATTGAAAACGGTACCTGATATTTAGTCACCTGCTCTTTAATTTGCACGTCTGGTTCAATTTTGACCTCTGGACCTCCCGTTTTGGCCTCCACCTTAGCAACGGTCTCCTGGAACTGTATATATGAGGTTTGTTTGAGAGAAGAGAGGATCACTAGTCAAAAGAAATGAAGAAACAGAGGAAATTCTATGATGAGAGGTAAAAATCTTTACAACTAATTCAATTTGGATCTCATGTGCTTCATTATTTTTGTGAGTACACACTTTATGTATGCATGCATCAACTGGTTTACTCACACAAGTTGCTTTAAAATTATTGATAACGCATTTACATTTACATCAACTCTAATTCTGAATAATGCATAAGTTTTTAAAAGTTTTTTTAGGCTTTCATTTTTGCGAATTTCATGAAAAATATATACTAACAATCCAAGAGCATATTGTACGTAGCAATTATTAATTATTGTGAAGACAACATCTGTGTCCTTGTCATTATATCTGTATGCAAAAATAAATTCAGCTTTTAAGCAGTGTAGCATAGCTGCATTAAAACCCTCAATATACACAAGCTAAGGTTTAAGTAAATTGTTGACTTAAATTGTACCAATCACGCTTAGAAATAAAGAACTTATGTACAGCTGGAATGTATAAAATCAACCTAAAAATATAATTTGGTATTATATGTGGTAAACTGATAACAGCTAGATACCGGTAAGGTGTAGGAAGAAAATAAAGAACATAAATCCAGCGCATAGAGCCACATTCTGAATTGGGCCCCTATTGCATACAAGCACATATATGCATGTTGACTGGTCTCAACTAATTGTTTTTATGTTAACCGAGAGTGTCTCTTTGTAGCAGTATTAATTGAAGCAGATATTTCAAATATTATTATATTATTAAATCAAGAGCAAAACATATTTTTGTTGATTGGTACACTGTAATTTTCACAAATCAGCTGACCTCTGGAAGCTGATGGTCAATCTTTGACCGTATGCTCATGATATCTTGATATATGGCCATCATCTGTTGCCAGCAGAGATTGACCAACCCCTGGCCTTGGGTCAAGCGCTGGTACTCTTCGACCTGGATGACCTGGAGCTGGTCTTGGCAGGGTTGACATACTCGTAGGTAGAGACGATGGTCAGGTTCCACCTCGGGGCTCTGAGGAGTATTGGGAACATTCATGAACATTTTGGGTTTATCAACATATTGTTAGCAAGCCCAGAACGTATATCTACACACAAAAGATTTGACTTGATAGAAAAGTTTCTCTAATACTTCCCTAATGCATGCTTGATCTTATATTATTTCTGATATTTTGATGAGGAAATTTGCCCAAAATATTATCAAATTTGTAACAAGAACACCAACATATTCTCATGAACCTGGCCTAGGTTTGTGCACTCATTCTATTCACACACAATACACAATTTTTTTACATGAAAGGTGACATTTTGAGGCTTGTTAATATAAACTACTATAAATGTTGACCTTTTTATTGGTTCAACTCAGTTCTGCATGAATTACACTCACCCCTACAACTCTGATGAGGGCCCAGCGAGCATGAGACCCTGCCAGGGCCTGGTCCACTGGGTCTGGTTTGTAGAGGAGCAGGTCCAGTGTGGACTGGGCCTTACAGACCAGCTTACCACAGACACGGCAGTTGTGCTGCTGCTCTAGGGCTGGGTACGGACGATCACAGCACTGGCATGCTGCTCCCATGCTCTTGCAGTGGAAGAAAAGGATGAATGGAGAAAGATTTACAGAGGAGGTTGAAGTTCTAGGTTTATCTTTTTTTAGCCTTTTCATTCTTTTGTTCTTAAATAGGAAGAGAAAATCATATAGCAATGACATATTCCTCAGAAGTGCTTTCATACTTCAAATTTGACTTGAAAAATTAAAAAACATAGATACATGTGTCCTGTGCTTTCTTTTGGTTTGCAATTTTCAGCAAGATATTTTTTTATTTGCCAAAATTATCATGACATCAAAAACCTCATGACATAAATATACTTCCATTTACCGGTATACATGACCAAATATTCAGAATATTCATGTTCATGATTCAAATATTCCTGAAGAGCTCCTTTCACTATTAAATATTTCATCATCGGTAATAATAATAATATTCTGTTAATATAGCGCTGAATACAAATGTCTCTAAGCGCTTTACAGATATACTAGGTAGGCAATGTGATCTTCAAACAACAGAATTCTAACTAACCACCCAAGTAGGAGGCTTCTGCCAATCTGGGACTTCTCTTTTCTTCCATGTCTCTGCTTTCTGGAGGTCTGTCACACCCTTCTTGACCCGCCCTGGTACCTCGGCCACGCCCTTGACAACCCTTCCTGGTACCTCGGCCACACCTTTGGCAACCCGTCCAGGAGCCTTGTGGAGGTCCATCACACTCTGTTTCATCCATCTTGGAGCATTCTGAATCCCGCTTACCCCTTGCCGCATCGCAAACACACCCTTGAAGAGCGACGATGCCAGCAGCTCCCGGTGCTTGCGGACTTGGGGCGGGATGGCCGCAGTTGGGTCCTCTGGGGTCGAGGACGTATTTAGAGGTCGGGTGGAAGGGGTAGGAGGAGGAGGCTTGTAATGGACTTCAAAGCCCTCTACCAGGTTCTTCAGATTGCGAAGAATGGCTGGTCTGAGGAAGGAAGAGACAGATGCTTTCAAAATCGCATTACAACAAAGGTAACATAAGTTTATCTCTTCAATTTTGAACTATTGTTTTTTTCTACATCAAATTGCCATCTTATACACACACCTCAGCATAACCTGGTTTGGAGTGCACTTAATTCATAACATTTTTACAGCTTTTGTCAAGTTTGTTATCATCAAATCAGAAAACACTGATATTCAGAAAATATAGGAGAATAGAAAACAAAAAGGAGACAAGAATAAGAGTATGTTAATCATAAGCAGGGATGATCAATGCATATTTCCAAAATGTGTCCTAATAATTTAATTTACAACACTGAACAGCCCTGTTTAAAAAAAATTAATTGAATGGTTCAAAGCTAGGGTTTGGGGCCATGCTTTGGGGGTAACTTTTCTTTATTCTTGGTAATGGGACAGCAAGAGATCATATACCTTGGACTTTCCCACAAGGGTAAAATTGGTTTGTATGTAGCAGGGGGGTGTTTCCCAAGACTAAGATCAACTATAAGTTGGACTTAACTATGGCAGACAGTTTATGCCACTGTTTCTCACTGTTTGCTTGCGTTGGTCTCTCAAGGGACTTATAAATCATGATCACAAATCTACAGAGAACATATTTTTTTGACAATTCATTATTGAAGGAAAAAATATTACCTAGAGATCATAATTGAGAGATCAATGATGAGAGCAACTGGTGGCAAGTCCAACTTCAGTCAATCTTATGTCTTTGTGAAACAATCCCCAGAACCCTTGTGATAGCTGAATGAAGTGCCCTGTATCATACATACCTGGTCAGGACTTTGCTCTCTAGATGCTTGGCTGCTCGCCATCCTTCAAAGTGATCCGTTTGGGTTCGACTGAATCCTACGGTTTGAGGCTCATAGTAGTAGCATTTCTCACACACCTAATCATATAGATAACAGTGTGATTATACAGGTGTATACTTATATGGAGAATGACAATTCCTTATTCATAACATTTCGGGGAAAAAAAACCTAGTTGAACACTTTATTTGTTATTGTATGTCTACATCGAAAGCAGTGGATCCACATGAGTTAGGGCAACAGTGTTCTACTTCACTTTGGTGCAATGTTCTCTTCGTATTCTTTTACTGTACATACAATCATCTTCCTTCAGAGTACCTTTTCTGTACTTCTTTTTAGATGAAACAAATAACATGATGATAACAATACTAGTAAACAAGACAACTGCAATAGAAACAAAGCACGGGAAACGCTCTCGGCGGTCTCGCCTGCATAACGCAATTCAATATGATAAACCCGAACGTCAATGGCGTAGCGCTCATCCGCAAAGAATATCGTAAATTTTATGTGGTACGCTTTTGAACTGGTCAAAAAATAAAAATTTGATGCCCTGGAAGGGACATAATTTTATTTCATTTGCATAAAGTACCATGAATAATCAATGGAGCAAAATCTCAAATTCTGTGTAGAAGTTTAGTGTTCTAAATTTAGCTCTACCAGATTAGGCAAACCAAATCAAAATCAGTCAAGAAATGAGGGAGAAGAAGCAATTTTTGTTATCTTTGGAATAAATTTGCATAAATTACCATAATAAATAAATAATGGACAACTTCAAAATTTGGTGTAGAAGTTTAGTGTACCCAAGTGAGCTCTACCAGATTAAGCAAACCAAATCAAAATCAGTCGAGAAATGAAGGAGAAGAAGCATTTTTTTGTGATTTCGAATAAATTTGCATAAATGAGCATAGATAATGAATTTCATGATTCTGTGTAGAATTTTTAAATCTCCCTCCTACCTCTATCATATGAAACAATCAGAATCAAAATCAGTTGAAAAATAACGAAGAAGAAGCATTTTGAAAATCTTGATGTTGATGCCACAACAAAGTCTAAGTTTTTTTTCACCTTAAATGACCTTTGACCTTAACTTAGTGACCTGAAATTCTACTCACATGATTGGGGAGACCTGATTACCCTATAGTCCAAGTTTCATTGACTAAGAACTCATACTTTCAAAATTATATCAAAAATTCAAAGACTTAACCTTAGGTTAAGTTTTTTTTATGATGATGCTACAACATAGTCCAAGTCTGTTGACCTGAAATGACCTTTGACCTAGACTTTGTGATCTGAAATTCTACTCACATGATTGGGGATACTTGATTACCCTATAGTCCAAGTTTCATTGACTTAGAACTTATACTTTAAAAATTATATCAAAAATTCAAAAACTTAACCTTAGGTTAAGTTTGATGTTGACGCCGCCGTCACCGCCGTCGCCACCGTCACCTGAAAAGCGGCGCCTATGTCTCGCTTTTTGCTACGCAGGCGAGACAAAAACGACAACCTGGAACCTGTTTCACCAAGCCTTTTTTCAATGACAAATGACTAAAATCAGTGACAAATCTGCTGATAACCAATCAAAGGCAAGGATTTCAGTAGCTTATAACAAAAACTGTCATTTGTCACTGATGACAAGTTTTGTGAAACACCCCCAGCTCTCACCTTGTTTATTATTGTTATACTATTGTTATGCTGATACTATGTTGTAAATATGTTGGTACTCTCACACCCCAAGAGGGGGTCGATAGAGTCAGTAAAATCTTACAATCTTACAAACCTTGAAAGGCCAGCCATTAGGATCATACGCTGCATTTGGAGAAAGCAGTCGCTGGAACTGGGTGCACTGTGCACAAAAAATATTCCCACATCTGCAGTAAGAAGAAATAACCACAAATTAAATAAGCGTACAGAAATTCAATGGTAAAAGAAACAGTAATCAGAACCCTGATTGCATGAATCTTTTAACAGTAATACTGGCAATTCTTGAAAAGTCCTTTTGCGAGAGACACTGAGAAGACGGAGTAATACCAAAAACACAAATTCCTTGATCAACACACTATGTAATTATGCTTTCCATCATGTTTTTTTATAATAGTGTAAACTTGATTTCATTTTGCTTGATTCATCAACTTTCATTTCTGTCTCAAAGAAGTTATGGTACTACCTTTTTAAATAGTGAATTAACATGTTTTTATTTGACATTGTATTCAATTCAAATAAATTATGTTAATGTTTCCATATTGTAAAATCAATGGATAAACCTATTTGGTTCCGGTATGTTGTAGAGTGTTCTGGATATGTATACCCTGGCCTGCATATACCAACAATTTGCTTTTATCATGTTGTGCACGTTTGATCAATAAAACAATAATTGTAAACAAAATATTCAAAGAAACACCAAAAGAAGCAGTGTTATTATCAATTAAGGCATGCATGATGTACACACACACACACACACACACACACACATACACATATATATACCCACCACCTGCTACTGTTCCAGCCATGAATGATGATTTGAATGATGATAAAAAGCATGATCAATTAAGGCATGCATGATGTACACACACACACACACACACACACACACACACACACATACACACATATATACCCACCACCTGCTACTGTTCCAGCCATGAATGATGATTTGAAAAAGCATGATCCTATAAATAAATAATATCAATATTACAATATCAATAAATATCCCCCCAAAATACACGTTGCCATATTTTTCTAAGAGATGATAGATAAAGAGAGAAAGAGGGAAAAGCTGTCTTTTGCTGATGTATTTTGACCTTGATATTTTTTTCCTTAGGTCTT